>JAJMCR010000043.1:0-88532 GCA_030573095.1 Pichia paraexigua | reverse complement strand
ACAACAACAACAACAACAACAACAACAACAACAACAACAACAACAACAACAACAAAACCAACAACAACAACAACAAAACCAACAATTATACCAACAACAATCATATCAACAACAATCATACCAACAACAACAACAACATCTAAATCAACATCAAAATCAAACACCTACGAATTATCTATACCGTAGATTATCACAACAGTACGAGCCACAATTATTTAAAATAAATAATCCAAGTAGCAGATCCAAATACATTTTAGAAAGTCAACAACAACAAATTATACCACCATTAAGAGCAGAAAACCCAATACCACCCTCAGGAGGATTTATTAGTAGTTCTACTATAAACCATAATTCTTCAAATTTTAATCCATTAAGAAGAGAGAGTGTTGCAGCAGTTTATCATCATGGTCAACAACCTCATCATTATCATAATCAGTATCAACAAGAACAACATCCATCCTTATCTTATAACAATCAACAATCAAACAGCCAATCAATGTCAATTGGTACGACATCTAATAGTATGAGTAGACATCTATCAGATGTAAGTATGTCTTCAGTTGATGAGTTTAATGATTACTATACTAATGATGGTGAAGAAAGATTAATAGGAATACCTGGATTTTATACTGAAGATGATAATTTGCTCGAGGATTATTACGAAGATGGCAGCAGTAATATAGTACAAAATAAATCACAAAATCAACTTCAATATGATTCACCGTTGATTGAAACACAAAAAGTAGCATCAAAATTTAGTAAAATTAACTCAAAAACTGATTTAAAACCTCTAGTTAATAAAATGCCAAAGTATCGTAGACTTTCAACATCAACAAAATTTATTTCCCCATTGAATGCGTTAACAGTTAATTTAAATTTGTCTTATTCAATGTGTGTACCGGAGTATGATTATCAGAAATCTAAAAATCCAAGGAGGGTTCTAACGAAAAATAATAAACCTGCTCATAACAATGGTTATGATAATGAAAATTTTGATTATATATTGTATGTTAATGATATTTTAGGTACAGAAGAGAATAAAAAATACTTGGTTTTAGATATTTTAGGTCAAGGTACATTTGGACAAGTTGTTAAATGTCAAAATTTGAAAACTCAAGAAATTGTTGCTGTTAAAGTTGTCAAGGCAAGGCAAGAATGTTTACAACAATCAATAGGTGAAGGTAATATATTAGAATTTTTAAGTAAGAAGGTTAATTCTAAATATGAAAAATATTTTATTAGTTTGAAAGATAAATTTATGCACAAATATCATTTATGTTTAGTTTTTGAATTACTATCTTCTAATTTATATGAACTAATTAAACAAAATCATCATCATGGATTAAAAATTAAACTTATCAAAAACTTTTCAGTTCAAATTTTGGAATCTTTATGTGCACTAAAGGATATTAAATTGATTCATTGTGATCTAAAACCTGAAAATATACTGCTGAAGTCTTTGGATAAGCCAGATTTAAAAATAATTGATTTTGGTAGTGCATGTCAAGAAAGACAAACAATGTATACTTACGTACAATCACGATTTTACAGATCACCTGAAGTTATTCTAGGTGTTGAATATTCAACATCGGTTGATATGTGGTCGTTTGGTTGTATAGTTGCAGAATTGTTTTTAGGATTACCATTGTTTCCTGGTGCATCAGAATATGAACAATTAGTTAGAATTGTTGATACAATTGGTTTGCCACCACCATGGATGTTAGTTGAAAAAAAGTCATTAAACTATGTTAAAAAAATACCAACTGAAAATGGTAGGTTTAGATATAGATTGAAAACATTAGATGAATTTAATCAAGAGTTTAATCTTAATGAAACACCAGCAAAGCAGTATTTTAGTGACAAGAAGTTAAAAGACATTATTCTAAACTATAAATTACCAGATAATTTATCAAAAGAACTAATTAATATCGAAATGAGTGAACGGATATGCTTAATTCATTTTCTTAATGGGATCCTAAATATCTCTCCACTTGAAAGATGGACACCATACGAAGCAATCTTACACCCTTTTATTACTGGCGATACATGGAGTGGTAGTTGGTCTCCACCTATTTCTAGATTTGGTAATAACAGCTGCAATAGTAATAATTAAAAAAACAGAAAACTTGAATCTAAAGAGAATATCATCAAATTAATGATTGTTTACCATTTTATTTATAATCTATAGTTAGTAATTTACAAACTTTTTTCTTGAATTGTAAGTAACCCTAATTGCAGGATTGAAAAGCACCAAAGAAGAATCAAATGTTGTGAATAATATTGCAAATACTTTAACTGATGATTCATTGCAGGTGAAATCATATACAACACAGTACTAAATCGTATTAATGATTTACCGACCGCTAAATCTTTATTGCATTGTAAATAAAGTGTCAACTATAATGGGAATGGGCTTTACAATTTAAAGAATCGGGTATGTTAACGAATCTTTTGAAGGATAAAAACGGTTCAATGATGATGGTGTTGCACATGACGATGGGAAAATGGTTGAAAACTTTGGTGAAAATTTGTGTTCAAACAGTTATTATTCAACCTGTTTGTGTGTTTGTATTCCAGAAAACAAAGTTAAGGGACATTGAATTTTGGTCAAGAAAAATCAAACAGACTATGCTGAAATTGAAGTCAAGAATGTTTTCATGCACACCTTTATAGTTGGTGAGCCATTCCGTTGACTTATATAAATGTTTTTTTAGAACCTGTTATATGTATCCATGCAGTTAAGGCAAACCCAGTTTAAACAGTGGCTGATGTTTTAGCAAGCTATAGTTTCTGAATTTGCATCTCTATTTTGAGAATTGTAGATGATAAGAAGCAGCAGAAAAAAATACCACACACCGGTCGGCTTTATTTGCGTAACTGATTTTATTATGAAGTTGCTTAGTTTAGATAAATAGGCCAAGTAATTTAATTTAAAATCCGGAATAAGTACCTGGTTTTCAAAAGCACTTTTTTGATTCATATGTTAATGTAACTCTTTACATATATACACAACACATTTATAGTTTCAAGTAACCCTAAATAACTTTTTAGTCATATTAGAGAATTGGATGATTGATTTGGCAGGAATAATACAGTTTAAACTTCTAGTAATTTGTTTTTTTGGCAAGAATAATACATTACAAACTTCTAGTAATTTGTTTTTGGCAGTAATAGTACAGTTCAAATTTCCGACAATTTGTTTTTGCTCTTATTCTTTTAATTTTTGTTTTTCCTTGCTAGTTTTTTCATATCTCACCACATAACTGCACGGAATGCACACAACAATGCAAGTTAAAATTTACTTTTCTAGTTAGTAATCAATAGAATTTATCAACTGGTAACTGCGGGGTTTTCTTTGCGTTACTTAGCTCTGAATAAAAATATGGGAAGGTGGAAAAAAAACATAAATGCAAAACAATTGAAAAATACTAGCCCGCTTTCAGAACATCCCAATTATAATTTAATGTTTTAAGTAATACCAAGAAAGACAGACTCAATTAAGTAGCTTCTGCAAAGATCACCCGAAAAGAATTCCTTGCATTATTTCCAGTTTGGCAAATAACTATACAGTAAAAAAGGTACAAATAATGTAGTCAAATGATGCTATTTTTTAGTTGTTGAGTAGAAACCGCATTTGTTTGTGTACAAATACCAAGAGTTTATGGGTTTGTTGAATATGCTTTAGAACTTCTAGAATGTTGATGATTACTTGTTGTATAAATTTGATTACTATATTGAATTAAATAATACCTATATTTCACTGATATTATTTTAATTAAGTTTGTTCTTTATCTGATATATGATGAAATTTTTTGATTGATTCTTATGAACATATTTTTACCTATTTCATCCCATATTTCTGAGGTAATCAAATTCGTTTTTTACGTTGGTTGTAATTTTTAATTATATCATTTTAATGTAATCGCTATACATTACCGATAAATTGGAGATTTACAAAAGGTTCTCAAAAAAAAAAATTGATATCGATTTCGATAGATAATTGCAGATGTCTGGGCAATGAGAAAGATGGTGTCGTGGTTTCTTTTTCTTTGCATTAACAGTGTTCCTGTTTATTAAATACATCTTGCTCATCAGAAAATTCTCTGCGCAGCAAATATACGAGAAATTCAAAACTTCTAACGAGATTATGCATAATTTGAGACATCAAAACTATCGCGGCTAATGCATGGAATACCTGTTATAAAGGGGGATTTTCATGATCGCAAAGTATATATTTGTTACCTTCTGATTAAGCTGTACCAATGCTTATAGCAGTCAGGAACATATCGTTTTTATAACACGAGCCAATGCGGTAACAACTACCTTGTTTTTTAATGTCTTCTCTTCGGTAAGTGTGGAAACTATTAATTGTTTCCATGCTCAAATAGATTTATTCAGCATCATTACATTCAGCATCATTGCTACGAGATTGTTTACTTTTCATTTTATCTTCTTTACTATGTTCCTGATTAGTTTTACCATTAATATCGTTTTGAGCAGTTTCATCATCACTACGATTAGGTTCAATGGTAGAATCTGAAGAGTTAATGTCAGTAGCAGCGTTATTTGATTTATTTAGTTTACTTTTAATGTTTGCTTTTCTTAATTCTCTTTTCTTCCTGTTTGTTTCTTTGGTAATTATCCGCCTCCATCTAAATTGGCATGCACTTATTGTTCGACCTGGAAAATACATTGATATATCTCTCCATCCCAAACGCTGGTTTTCTTTTAAATCCCTTAATAGTTTATCATCCTTTTCATTCCACACAGGTGATCCAAAAACCGTGTATCTACCATTATTTATAATATTTATATTATTCATTTGATTGTTTGTTTGAATCTCCCTTTGTTCAATATGTCTTTTTGTGTTCCCCAAAGCAGATGGAATGATGGGAATTAACGGGTGATGATATGCCATATACCCAGGAATTGGGATAACTGAATTAAAATCACTTGTCACCATGGCTCTGTTTAAATTATTACTGCTATCATTGTTAATGTCAGAAGTATTATTATTGTAATATTGCTGTTGCGTTTGTTGTGGCTGTTGCTGCTGGTACGATTGCACTTGTGTTGTTTGTTGAGGTTGTATTTGTGATAACTGATGTGATTGTAACTGTGATAATTGCTGTGGTTCATATTGTTGTAAAGATTGACATGGTTGTTGTAATAAAAAATGTTGTTGCGGTAATTGGTGTTGTAACAAAAATTGTTGTTGTTGTTGTTGTTGCAATGCTCCTTGTGTACTTTGCAAACACAAGTTATAAGGTGATAAATATTGGTGGTTGTAATTCATTGTGTTACTTATTTGTTTCGACTCAATAGCATTACTTTTAAAACTTGTTTTGTTTGAATTGTCATTTGTATCGTAAGTAGTTTTATTATTTACATTACTAGTATCCTTTTCAAAAGTGTGTTGAATAAATTTATAATTACAAGGCTTTGAATGATTTGGTGATGTCGAAGATACTAGGTATGAATGTGCAAATTCCTGTCCTTGATTAATTAAAGGTGATGAACTACCTCCTAAAGAAGGAGGATACGTCAATGCTGAGTTTAAAATAGGCCTTGATCTATTTGGTACTTGGTAATATTGTTGATTAATATTTTGAAATTGATTAGAATTTTCTTGTGAACTCTTGCTTGTTGAATTATTATGATAATTCACTTTTGAATCTCCCAACTCAATCTTATTATTTATGGTACTATCACTAATGTTAATATTGCTATTATTGGGATTCTTATTGATCGCATTATCGATCGTATTATTGATCTTATTGTTCGTATGAAAGTAGGATAGATTACTTTTTTCCAAAATACTTATGTTTGAGTTCGGTTGTTTTGAATTAATTGAATTCATTAAAATATCTGGTGTATTATCCATTAAAGTTAATTTGAAGAATATATAAATTTTTTCGTGTTTAAATAAAATTAGTACTGTCGGCAAATTAAAAGAAAAAAGAGCTATTAAGAAAATGATCAACAAAAAGTCGGCAAGTGGGAAATAGTCTGATTTTGTCTAATTTAGGAGATGTTTAAAAATGGGATAATAATTAGTAATAGTAATCCCAGAAATATTTTACTTTTTGAAGATGTGTAAATCTCTGTATGCTACCTAGGTTACGAAAGAATATAACGATGAATAAATTCTAACACGTCAATGCCGAAAAAACAATACATGCAATGCATGTAAACAGCAGTTACCATTTACAGTATATACTGAGATATACAAGATATACCTATCTATATTAGTAAAAAATAAATGTACTCTTTCTAAGATTAGTAATTTATAAATAGTTTATGCTTTACATACCAATATTTTTAAATTGCTAGAATTATGAAGTCTATAAGATGGTAATAAAATCCGTGGGAATTTTGCCTTCAGTTCATTGGACATTACGTATAAAAATTTACAAATGAAAAGATTAAACATGCGTTAAATTCGTTGCATCAAAAGTAACCTAAAAAAGAGAATCGCAATCAGTATTTGCATATAATGATCTAGAAATAATTAAAAGAGAAAATGCAGTTTCCATATAATAGGCTTTATATTTTTAAAGTTAATCTATTGATAGTTACAGTAATCACATGTTCCAATTGACCTTGATTAGCTTTAGGAACTTCTAAAGCCATTAGGTGTTTTATATACCTACTTTGGCGTGATTGAGTGGAATCAAGCGAAATAAAATCCGATGTACACGTCACAGAAGCTTAAAGCTTAAACATTACACTTGATTGAAAAATTTCCAGAAGTTCCGGATGGGGCAATAAAGCGCTCTGCTCTATTGAGTTTAAGGCAGAACATTTAAAAATCGTATGTAATTTCTCATCAAACACAGTTAAACACGATTCTCAAATGATGATCAAAACATTGATAAATACACTTGTGAGAAGGCTAACAATTGTCATATCGGTCTTCATAAAAGCAGTCATCAAACCACTACATTTGTAAAATAACATTGTGTAGAACTATCTCTGAGATGCAAATGCAATTTCTACTCATAATTTCGAACACCGAAAATTTATCAATACTCTTTGAAGAGAGTAATATTTTATGAGGACATGTTCAGAAAAATTATGATCTCAGCAGCCTTGCTACTACCACATTTGGAGGTTAAATTATGTACCATTTCTGCCAGCAACAATTAGCGAACTAGGTGTGGTAATTAAAATTTCAGGAATTATCTCACATAAATGATTTCACGCCGAGAAGATCATAAACAGAAGTTCTCGTTGCTACATATGCTTTATTGGAATAATATTTTCATAAACAGACACGTTAATATTTTATAACGTAACAGTTTTTTACAAGATCACAGAATATGTTACATTATCCCAATATTATACATTTGTCTATCCAATACCTCCAAATATATCTTGAAAACTTTAGTATGATGTAATGACAGCTAATGTAATGAATGTTAGTTGATAGATTAGCAACACAAATTCCGAGCTAGTTGGCACCTTCCAATAATAAATGTTTGAAGCAATTGTTTAGTGTTTAGCGAAAGTACAGAAAACAGTTGGGATGAAAATTCATACTGCAAATTTATGATTTCAATTAGTATTTCAAGACATATATTTTATTGATGTAACTAAAAACCAGCAATTGTTTATTTCTTGGCGCCCCTTACAATTTAATGCTTAATTACACAAATTATAAAACAATTAAAAAATCAAAAAAAGATAATATGATACAACTGCAATTCTAATAAACTCTCCTGTAATTTAAGATTGGTAATAAATAGTAATATAATACAACATAATAAATAACATCTACTACTTATTATCTTTTTTTTGGTTAATAAGTGACTTTTTTAACTCTCTCTTTTTTCTATTTGCTTCCTTAATATTCATTCTTCTCCATCTAAATTGACACGCACTTATAGTTCTACCTGGGAAATACATTGATATATCTCTCCATCCTAAATGTTGCTTGTCTTTTAAATCTTTTAATAATAAATCATCTTTTTCATTCCAAACAGGTGATCCAAATGCAAGTTTTTTCATATCTGTCATAGAACCGTTACTATGTATCACTCCATCCCTTTCTTGGATGGATTTACGGGTATTACCTAAGACAGATGGTATAATTGGTATTAATGGATGATGATATGCCATACATCCTGGTATTGGGACCATCGATGATGTTGATAATGATAAATCTTGATATGTTTGATAGTTTGGATATTGTTGCTGTGGTTGTTGGTGTTGAGGCATTATATTTTGATATGATCGAACTGAATTAAGTTTATTTGCAGCTTGTAAACTATCATCATATTTTTGTTGTGGTTTATGTTCATATGTATGCAAAATAAATTTATAATCTTTATTTTGATGTGGTTTTTGATTAAGATTAACAATTGTTGATGGTGATGATAATGGATAAGGATGACATACATTTGAGTTTCGTAAAAATGGTGCTGGTTGTGATGGTGGAGATGGTAAGGATTCAGTTACATATGATGGAAGTTGAAGCGGTATAGGTAAAGGTAACAAAAATTGATTATTGATATTACTAGTACTGTTGTAATTATTATCCATGTACATAGGAGGAGATGGATATTGATAATGTTGACTATTCATGGTTTGTTTGGTATAAAAAAGTAATTCTCAATAGGTTAATGGGTATGTGGCTCAACCATTAGACTTGAAAGAGATTGTACTGTCCTTTTATATATTCCTTTTAAGTAAACATTGCTTTACTTACCTTTACGAGCTTAGTAAACATGTAAGCTACCTCCGACCGCATCTAAAATAGTGCATGCATAGAATTCCTCGCCAGGGGAAACACCATGCGTGGAAATATGCATAGAAACCGATTAAGATCAAGGCGATGGGATGTATACAAATCAGCTAGATGCGGCAAATATGGGAGGCTGGTAATCGGTACCTCTTTCTCTTCGCGACGGCCGACGTTTTATTGACGACGGTCGACGCTTAGTTTGCCTTCGCCATTTTTTCTAAATTTTGATTTTTTCCAATATGAAAAGAGTGAAAGGCAAGAAGTAAAAAATGGTAGTGAATCATTAAACTTAGAAAATATTTATATTGTCTTGTAATAACCAACTCAACTATTATATATCATGTCTACTCCCGAAGCTGACCATTCTAGAGATCCATGTCCTATTGTCATTCTGAATGATTTTGGAGGGGCATATGCTATGGGTGTCATTGGTGGTTCTATCTGGCACGGTATCAAAGGTTTTAGAAATTCTCCATACGGTGAAAGAAGAATAGGTGCTTTATCTGCAATAAAGGCTCGTGCTCCTGTTGTTGGTGGTAACTTTGGTGTTTGGGGTGGTTTATTCTCATTCTATGACTGTTCCATTAAGGCAATTCGTAAACGTGAAGATGCGTGGAATGCAATTATTGCAGGTTTTTTTGTTGGTGGTTCTCTTGCTGTTAGAGGTGGAAGGAAACATATGTTAAACTCTGCTATTACTTGTGCTATCTTCTTAGGTATTCTTGAAGGTGTTGGTATGATGTTCCAAAGATATATGGCTTACGCTAATAAACCAGTACAAATGCCACTTCCTGATGGCACTCAAGGTGGTGCTCCTTTGGGTGCATAATTAGTATGATAAATGATGTCTATGATAATTTATTTACCTATATTTTAATGACTAATGACACATTATTTATTGATTATTGATTATTTACTTTCATTAATTAATCTTGTTACATAAATCTTTCTTCTTTCATTCAAAAAAAAACTCACATCTTGCTTTTAGAATCCTTACTTTATTTATAGATACATGTATATATACATATACATATACATATATATATATATATATATATATATATATTAGTCACATGTATCTATCTGATATAGTATGTATAGACTGCTACGTTTACTCAATAGTCTGTAATCGTTCTCATAAATCTTCTCGCTTTTATAACAACCATTGCAATTTTCTTTTCCATTTTCATATTGACAAATTATACTGTTAGAATGATTGCGTTTTTATATTCTTTGAGCTTAATCATAATCTTCACGCTAATAAAATGAACATTTCAACATCCACAGTAGTTACCAGAAGACGAGGTGGTAGAGCGCATCAACCCGAAGATGAAGAAAATGTATCTGAATTAAAATTAGGTCCTGAATTTCAAATTGATCAGGTTGATCATAACGGTAATACATCAAAACTTATAACTTTAAATTTGAGTGAAGCACGTATATTGATTCGTGCTGCGTTAAAGGAACGTATGGAAATGATTTCTAAATTGAATGGTGTTGATTTCGATAATAATAAATCAAATAATAACGATAATGAAAATAATGAACCTGATGATGATCAATTAGCAAAATTATCAACAGCTCCAGGTGCAAATGAAATTCTACGTAAAACTTTAGACCATTTATCAATGTTTTCAAGATTTAAAGATGTTGAAACTTGTACAGCTGTTGAAACTTTATTAAAGAGTGACGAAAATTCAATTTTACATCCTTTTGAAATTGCTCAACTAGGTTCTTTAAGTTGTGAAGATATCGATGAAGCAACTACTTTGATTCCAAGTTTAAACGACAAAAAGGATCAAATAGATTTACAAAGAATACTTAATGAACTAAACAGATTAGAATCGAATTTTTCTTAATTTCATTAAACTGACATATCGGCATACTTTTTGAATTTCTAAAATTTTGTACTTTTATATCTCTCTATATCAAAAACCCCTACTACCTTCTTTTCTTGTTTTTATATATTATACAATCCTTTAAATCTAAGGTATTCATCTTCATGGTAATATTCTTTCATGAATTTTTTACCAGCACCATGTTTCCACCATCTCGGTAAACAACTACCAATTTTAACATTCAAATTATCAACTTCTTTTGGGACAATACATCTTTTGTATTTTTTAATTTGTTCTGCTTCAGGATATGTAAAAAAGGGAACATGAGTATAACCAATATCTTCAAAATGAAAGATTTCTTCTTTATCTAATAAAATTGAGGCACCAATTGAATGAACAGGGGCATCACCCCATCTTTCATAGTAAAATCCACCGCTTTTACTCAAAAATTCGAAATAATCTAAGTATTCTTGTGATCTAAAAAAATTTAAATCACCAATTTCAAAATTTGACCAAAAATGACATAGATTATACGCTGATTCACCTAGTGCCAATGCAACATCATTAACTGGTTCTTTGTCCGTTATAAAGCCGATACTATTATTTGGATGTAAATGTTGAGGATATTCATTCAGGAAATCTTCAACAGTTTCCCATAATGTTGGAATTGTTTCGGGATATTCATATAATGTAACAACAAATGAATATTTCTTCTTATTTTCTCTCATGAATCTAAACGGATCCATTTGAAAATCACAAAAATACTCAACATCTGGTTCAACTCTAAAATAATAATCATACTTATTAACTAATTCTTGTCTGAAAAAAAATCCCGAATTAAAATGACACATGTTTCTATACGATCTCGAAAATCCATAAATAATATCATCTTTGATTGCTTTTTCAATCGACTTTGCATATTTCTCATCATCAATAAACTCGGGTGTATTCCACTCTTTTTCTGGAATTAAACCATATTCAGTCTTACCACTTGCCATTTCTGTTGTCCAATAAATAAAATCTTCATCAAACGGAACATCGTTCAAAAATGTCCATGGATAATGATAATTTTTATTGAACCTATCTTCAAGTGATCTCATGGAAGCCAAAATATCATTCAATTCAAAATTTCTACATAGTACTAACAATGTTGCATTCTCAAGTTGTATTTTATGATCTTCATCATTGAATAATAAATTGAATCTATCATTTAGATAAACTGGTTCAATATAAGAATTACTTGCAGCTTTGATTCTTGCTCTATCTAAGTAGTACTTTGTTTCGTTTAATCTTTCTTGAAAAATTTCATTGGAATTTTCATAAATCTTTCGTATTTGATTAATATCAATATTTGGCCGGTAATTAAGTATATATATTATAAATTGAGCAATAATGAAAGTTATAAATACTCCATAAGCTACCACCCTCATTATCTTTCTAATATGCAGAAACTAGAAAACGGCTGATATGAAGAAAAGAATGTCCAAAGCAGCGTAATCTCGTCTCACAAGAATTTGGGTCTGCCTATATTTTTTTTCGGATTAGTAGATTTTTTATTCACTATATAACATAAAACTTATATAAAATTTAAGCCTTTTTCATGATAGGAACACTCTTATCGTTGGCATATAAGTACATATCTAAAACTCCATTTATTCCTTCATGAATAATACCACCTATTGGTTTAAACTCTTTTTGTGTTAAAAATGTTATAACAGAATCAATGTTTTCACTTATTTGTGTACCTGTCATATTTGGATATCCAACAACAATTGACATCGAAGGTCCAGTTGATGGTACAAAAGTTGTATTTTTACACCATGATTTCATTTGTGATTGAACATAGACTGGATCAACTCTTTCATCCTTCATTTTAGATGTTTTTTTGGGTTTCACTAACTGAACATCCGGATCTTGCTTTGCCATTTGTATCATCAATGGAAAGTTTTGTGATGATTTACAAAATATGGTAGGTTCTAAAAGTTTGGGTAAAATTGAATGAAGTCTATTATCTGTTATAACTATATCATATTCATGGAAAACTTTTAATGCCTTCTTAGATGTTCCAACCATGCTTTTGAATTTCTTATATCCAATAATCTCTGTAAATGTATCTTTTGTTGCTGAATCATTTTCAGTTAATGGTACTCGGTATGTATCAACTGGATCTTTCGTTATTAATAAAATACTAGTACTTTTAACATTTTTTAATTTGTTAGGAAGTACGATCATTCTTCTGGTATGATCCCTTTCTTTGAAATTTGATGTTGGTAATAATGTACTGATTTGTAACATTATTGGCTCATTAGGTTTTCCATCTTTGTTGGATTTGTAAATTTGAGCTTCAGATGCAAGTATTGATTTTTCTATAAGTTCAGAACTCAGAGATTTGTATTCATATTCGCCTTTTACTTTTTTATCGACTGGTTGTTCAATTTTCTTCTGTAAAACCCCTCTTTTCTTGGCCATGGTTATATATTGTTGTAGGTATTTGTCAAAAATAAGATAAATTTGTGGTAGTGAAATATTATGAAAATTATTAAAAAAAAAAAATTTAGTCTCGGTATGTTTTGAAGAATTTTGTCTAATTAAATAATATCATAACTTTATCATGCGATGAATTATATAAGTGTATGTTTTAATTTAATTTTATGACTACAACTTATAAATACAATAGGATCTAAATATGATGTTATTATGGGATTACGTCTTGCGTACAGTTTTGGTACTACTGCATTTTCAACAAGATGAAATCAAACCAAAAATAAGTAGATTGTCTGGTTCATCAATAGAACCAGAACAATCATTAGTATCAGAAAATTTACCAGTTTTATTATGGCATGGTATGGGTGATTGGTATGATTCAGAGTCAATGCAATGGGCAGCAGACCAATTTTTAAAAGTATATCCTGATTTAGAAATTTATTCGATTAGAATTGATGAAGATTCAAACAAAGATAAAGAAGCTTCAGTTTTTGGAGATTTGATGTCACAAGTTAATGATGTTTGTGATCAAATTCAGGTTTTAGATTTTAATAAAGATGAAGGGTTTAATGCAGTTGGTTTTTCTCAAGGAGGATTATTTTTACGAACATTAGTTCAAGTTTGCGATGTGAAATTCAATAATTTAGTATCCATTGGTAGTCCGCAAAATGGATTTGTTGATTTACCAACATGCGAACCAAGTGAGTATATTTGTAGAAAAAGGAATGCTTTTTTGAAACAAAGGTTATATAGTGATTATATGCAAAATCATAATATTCAAGCTCAATATTTTAGAGATGTGAATAATTTTGAAATGTATCTCGAGAAATCCGTATTTTTAAAATATCTGAACAATGATTTATTCAAAGATCTTGATTATTACAATAGAATGGTTAAATTGAATAAATTTGTTATGATCATGTTTGAAAAGGATGAAACGTTAGTACCTAAAGAAACTGCTTGGTTTTTTGACATAGATTCAGATACAGGTGATTTGATCTCATTTGAAGAAACCGAATCGTATGTTTATGATTTAATTGGATTGAAAAAACTTAATGAAGAAGGAAAAATTGATTTTTTGAAGATTGATGATCTTCATTTAAAAATGTCAGAAGAAGATTTAATGAACTTAGCAAAGAATTACTTATAATATTAGTAATTTTTAATATTTTATAAAATACAATAATGCAACTTTAACTCTTTTTAGCTAAACTCAACATCTGAATCTAAAAAATCGAGCACTTCTTTGTTTATAGCTTCTCTGTTAATAGCAAAATCTTCAACAACTGATGTCATATCTGTGATATCATCTTCTCTTTCTTGGTCCTTTTCATCAGCACCTGATGATGATAAATCGACACTTTCCTCCATAATTGAAGAATTATCAGCAAGTTCAACCTTTCTTACAACAGCATCTCCCATTGGTCTTGGTTGATCTTCTAAAACAGCAACCCGATGCATAGGTACAACTTTTGGTAATTTTTGATTAACTATAACAATATCTTCAGCGCTATCAATCTTTAGATTATTGAAATGTGTTTTACTTTTAATTTTATTCAGCTCATGTTGATTTTTAATTAAATCAACAACATCATTGACTTTGCGTAAATCAACTGTTTCACTTGACTTTTGATCACCTTTAGTTCTTAGTGTTGGCTTAATGCGTTTTCCTTGTGTGTTAAATATTCTATTTATTGTACTATCTAATGAATCATTGAATATTTCAGAGTCTGAATCATCATCGAGTAATCCTCTTTTTCTGTTTTCAAAATATTTGGAGTTTACAATGTTTTTATATCTGAATTGGCTATTATCTTCATCTTCCTCTTTATCTTCAGTTACTGGATTCTCCTTAACTCTTCTTAAGAATACGGGCATAGGTTTAGAAATTGGTTTGTAGCTACTCTTTTCTTCTGTAATTTTTAGTAATTCAATATCACTATCATCTTCAATGTTATCGGAAATGATATCTTCAATTTTTGATTGGTTTGAAAACATTGATAAGTCTAATGATTGCTGTCTTAAATTTTTCTCCATTTCCTGTTGTTTTTCCCGTTTTTCCCTTTTATTCTTCTTTAACATTTCATAATCAACTTGCGCCCTGCAACACAGATGTCTACATTTACTTTTATCCTTACAAGCGTGTTTGCAACTTTTAATTTTAGTTTTGGGAATTCCCTCTTTACAACATATATGACGACATTTTAATCTATCTGCACATTTATGTAAACATTCAGTAAAACTTGGATCACTTGATAAATTAAAATCAAGACTTGTATTATTAAATGACGTTTCTTTACCCGAGATTTTATCTGTGACCGGTGTTGCATTCCTCATTGGCTTTTGTGTTGTCATACTATGTTCTTTGGGTTTATCTTCCAAAATTTCCTTAATAAACTGGTCATCATCATCATCAAATTGAAAAGAAGAACTTCTATTGGTAGATATCTGTTCATAGTCATCAATCGACTTTTGTTTGGCATTTTCACCAGGCAAATACTGAGTTGAGTTACTGACATCTAAACTAAATTGTTTTCCAATACCCGCAATTTCATTACAATTGAGATAAACTTTAATATAATCGGTTCTATAATTTAATGTCGCTTTTAAGCTGAATTGTTTACCACCAAATAGTTTTTTTAATGGTAATCTTCTAAAATCTAAGACTTCACCACCAACATCAGTTAAAACACTAATATGTGCATATGATCCATTCCAGAGATATTGTACTTTTCCAACTTCATTTAACAAATCTACAATTATAGTAAATTGAACAGTCCCATTATTTTTACATTTTACATCTTCAACTTTTAAACTTAATGTTGGCATACTTGAAATATTTTTAGCAATTTTTTGACCGGCACCGGGCTTTAATCCGAGATAAAATTCCAATTTTTCTCTTGTTAAGCCCTTAATCTTGTCGATGTTTGAAATACCCTTTGCCATCAACTTTTTGGCATATGCTAAACCAATACCTTCAAATTGTTTCAAGACTAATGAAGAATTTTCCCAGCTTTTTGCATATATACACCTGTTTAGTTTTAACACATATAATAATGAAATAGCATCCTTTTTAAATGAAAATATTTCAATAACAGCTCTTAAAATTCTTGGTATGTTTTTGAAAACTACCATTTTTTCTGAAATAAACTCATAGAACAATTTTTTCGACCCTTGGTATGTCGGATATTCAATGCCGCCAAGCTCGTATTGAATTAAAATTGCAACTTTATCATAATAGTTCTCAATCTTTTTAGGATCAAGTTTATGAAAAATTAAAGGACTTTCATTTATTTCTTTGTATACTCTTTTTTGAGTCATTTTGATTCTTAAATTTAAAAACTCATGTGATTTTGAAATCATAATTAATAATTCAGCAAGTGTTAATTTAAAGCTTGCCTTTGTAAAAAGCTTTATTGTTTCATACAACACATAGTTTTTACTTAATGCGTTACCATAAACCGTACTAACATACTCATTCCCAACAAATTCAATAACTTGTTCACTAACTAACTCGTCTAAAATATCTTTTAAAAATATTCTAAGTTGAACTTCCAATGATTTATCCGTATTCATTTTTGAAAAAATTGCAGGATAAGCAGTTGGATTCTGTAAATATCTTTGATAAAAGAACGTTGTTTTCAACCAATTGAATGCTGTCTCTAATGATCTAATGGTTTTTAATGTGATTTCTGCAGTGATATTTTCAAATATACTCAAATGCAATGAACTTTCTAATTTTTCAGTGCCTTTGACTAATCTAATATATCTATCCTTTTGTGTTGCATCGGTCATAATGACACAAGAACCTTCTTTTTCAAATTGGGGTCTACCTGCTCTACCCATCATTTGCATTAAATCTAACTCATTATACTCTGACATTGTATCGTTACTCCAAATTTTTGTGCCTTTGATAATAACTAAATAAGCAGGTAAATTAACACCTACAGCTAATGTTGATGTGGAACATAAAATTTTAATATTCCCCGAAATAAAATTATCTTCAATAAATCTTCTTTCATTCAATCCTAAGCCTGCATGATGGTAAGCAATACCATGTTGAACTAAGTCAATCGTTTCTTTATTGATACCAGAAGGAAAATTAGTAAGAGTATTGGTAATATTTGACATACTTTGAGCTAGAAATTTAGCGGTGGAGATTGTACTACTTCTTGTTGAACAAAATATTAGAACTGGTTTGTTTTTAGAATGCATTCTGATAACCTCTGGAAGTTTCGCATTATAAAAGCCTTCCAGTTGGAATGAATTGATTGACCCAGCTGTTTTATAACCATAAACCGTTTTCTTTAATGCAACAGATCTATATTTATCATCAAAAACTAAAGTATGAATATTTTCAGCATGCTCCGTATTTGATCTACTCAACCATTTTGAAACATCATAAATATTTGGAACAGTTGCACTCAATGCAATTATTCTTAAATTTAATGACATTGTCATCATTCTTGTAATAACAACTTCCAAACTTGTACCACGAGTTTCACGAATAAAATGAACTTCATCAACAAGTAATAATTTAACTAAATCTAACAATTTTCTATAATCATTCCATTTACGTGTTAATGCATCCCATTTTTCAGGGGTGCAAATAATCATATCTGATCGTTTAATTGAATCTAACTCGTTGAAGGATGAATCTCCAGTAAGTAAACCAACTGAGCAATTTAATGATTGAAATTTTTTACGCCAATCTTCATATCTTTCTGTACATAATGCCTTTGTCGGTGCCAGGTATAATATCTTTGAATTTTTGATATCAATGTCATCACATTTAAGTTTTTTATCAAGTAATTTAATAATTGCAAGTTCAAATAAAACTGTTTTACCTGAACCCGTCGGACTAGAAATAACACAATTTGCACCAGTACCATATATTGTCTGAAAAGATTCGGATTGCATTTGGTTGAAAATTGAAAAAGGAAATATTGATCTATAGCGTTCAGGTAATATATGCACCAAGACTTGGGATTTTTTGTTATTTGAACTACATATTTGGTTCGGAACCGGCTTGTAATATTTATTACTATTAAAATTATCACTTGTTGTCTTACCAGTTATAGAAATATTGTTGTTATTAATTTTATGGTTGTTTGTGTCCCAAAATGTGTCCGAACCACCAGGAAAATCATCGCTTAAAAGTGGAACGTCATCTATATTTAACTATTGTTAGAATCGTACTACTTTAAAATCGTCTTTCTTATAAAAGAGGTATTGACGTACTTTTAAAATGTTGAATAGAATCTGAATAGTGCTGATTCCTCATCTTTTAAGATATTCTGTTGATTTTAAAGAAGAAACACAGGTTTTAGATGTTGCCACTGAGAATTTGAGATCTCCTAAAGTGGAAACTTAAAACTCTTGACTTTTTACAAATTCATGTTGGCGCGTTAAGGCAAAGTTTGCCATCATGTTTTTTTTCTATGCACGTTGCACCTGCATGCCTATAAATTATCTTTTACTATCTATTTTAAGGTACAATTATTACTGAGCTATTTACATAGTGATACTTTTGACACCGGTACGTATAGAAATTTTACGCAAACTTTTATTACTAATCTTTTTTTGCAGTTTAAGCTTATTTAAAGCAGATTAAAATGACACAAGAAGGCCAACAACGAATTCGAAATATTAATGATGAAAAAGAGGAAGAATTAGAATATGAAAGTGATAGTGATACATTTGAGAATGTTTATTTAGAAAGTCAGCTTGGTGTTTCTAATAAAACACAAAATAATATAGTTGAAGAAGTTAAAATAGTTGACGAAAACGAAGATGAATTTGATCATGATAATGAAATTGATAATAATAATGAATTTAATAGTAATACTGGATTTGAATATAATAATGAATTTGAAAATGGCAATGAATTTGATGGGCATGATGATATAGAAAATACTTTTGGGAATGATTCTCAGCAAGAAGACCATTACGAGAAACAATTTGAAGAAGAATTTAAAGAAGAATATGTGAAAGATGAGAAGAATGCTAATCTTGGACATGAAAATGATAATATTAATAGTATTGATGATAATGCACCACAAGACTTTATAGATGATGGCGTAAATGAAAAAAAAGATATTGATACCAATAGAGATAATAAAATTGAGACTGTAGAATTATTAGATGATTTTAGTGAATCTGAAAACGAAATAGAACAGATAAGGCCACTAGAAGAGAAAGCGGCTAAAGAAAATGTTGTTGTTGACATTAGCAGTGCTGATAAAAAAGAATATAACTTGGATCCATTTGATGATGATGAATTGATTGAATATGTGGACAGCCCAAAAGATGACCAGAAGAATGAGCCGGAATATATTACGTTAGATAATGAAATTGAAACACTAAGTCAAATACCGATCTATCTTGATTTTTCAGAACTGAGTAGTGGAAAGAAAATGACATTAGATAATGTATTTTTAAAAGATGAAATTAAGGTTAATTTTGATTTTATGAAGCTTTTTCCACCTGAATGTAAAGAAGATAAATTGTATTATGAATTTACTACATTATTTAAAACTTTTGATGAATGTATTGATCTGAAATTTAGTAAAATATTTAGGAGAATTGGCAAAATAATGAATATTGATTTGATCTATTTTAACATTCATTTAACCTTTAATGATTTATTAAATTTCACGATTCAATCGGATTCAAGTTTTAGTAATGAATTAAATTTGAGGGGAATATTAGAAAATTATGAAAAATTAAAGAATCAGTCATCAAATCCTGATCTATATGGATTTTTGTCAATCAAAGTTTGGATTACGAGGACATCGAAAAGGCAATTTAATATACTTTGTGATTCACTAAAAAATGGATACAAACTTGAAAACCTTGATGAAGTAATTAATAACAAAAAAATGTGTTTAATAATGGAGGAAAATGAAACTAACGGGGAACCACCAAATAAGATAAGAAAAACTAATTAGCAAACGTGTAGCTTTTATAATTAATTTGTGTAATACACAATAGCGCATATCAAGAGCCATAATTGTAAAAGAAATATGATACATTAATTATAATATTAAATCCTTGTTTAGTAATTAAACAGTTTTATTTTATTTTATAGAAGAGAAAAGAGAAAACCATATACGAAAATAAGATACATTATAAATTTAATGAATTAATTTAAGCAGCAGTTAATCTCTTTTGAGAAGAGAGTCTACCTCTTTGTCTTGCATTGAAAGCAACCTTTCTGTTATCAGCAGCCTTTGCAACAGCTTCTTCTTCTTCAGTAACAATAATTTCAATGTGGGATGGAGAAGATTGGTATGCATTAATTCTACCATGAGCTCTGAAAGTTCTTCTTCTCATCTTTGGTGCTTGGTTAACTTGGATGTGAGAGATAACTAATTTAGTTGCATCTAAACCCTTTGCCTGTAAAAAAATAAAAATAATAGTAATAAAAATAAATGGAGTTAGTATTTCATTCATAAAATAGATAAAAATTAATGTTTTATGATAATTAATTACTAATGCTTATTTTAACAACAATTTGATATAACTGAATAATAATAAATACTCTGTTAATGAACGAAATAAAAATTTTGAACCTAGTGAGAAATTTTTTCTCTAATGAAAAAATGTTTGGATTAAAAAAATGAGTATAAGTTATTCTGATGTAAATGTGAATGTTGATTGTATAGTATTAATGTTGTTGTCATTTGATATATTGATATTTTGATAAATTATAGTATATAGTTAATCTTGATAAACTTTCTTTTAAAAATATTGAAAATAAAATGACATGTAAAAACAAGCAAATAATTAATTAATATTCATATAACATTTTATATTAGTTGATAATAGCAGTAATACATACTTCAGCGTTAGCTTGAGCGTTAGTTAATAAACCTTGAACAAATTTAACGGATTTTGCAGGCCATCTTGCCTTGGTGACACCGAATTCTTTACCTTGAGCGGTTCTACCAATGGAACCATTGAATCTTCTGAATGGAATTGCTCTTTCATGGTCTAAGACTTGTTCTAAGTATTTTTGAGCTTTTTCTAATTTCCAACCAGAAACTGCTTGAGCTGTTTCTCTGGTGTTCTTGAAAGAAACTCTTAAGTAAGAACCTCTTGCAGAAGCAGATTTTGCTGGGTTTGATGGAACTGCTGCGTATCTAGCCATTGTTGATCTGTTTAAAGAGTATAAGATATAAAGCTTTAAAAGGACAGAGTGAAAATTTCAGTAATTTTTAATATTATAATATAGAGTAGTTTTCCAGTAATAGAAAATTGAGAATTGAGACAGGGAGAATTGGCGATTCGCTGCTGAGTGCGTCTGGCAAGAAATCTGTGCACCAGTGAAAATCAAAACTGGTGTGCGGTGCGCGGGTGTACATTACTAAACGCAGTCACAATGCGTGGGTTCGAAGTGTTTGTGTGGTGCAAGGATGTGTTGGTTCTATTATTTAGCGAGGGGAACAAAAAAACAAGTTTTCCTTTTTCGGCCAACATCAACAAAATTCATGTCGCCACCAAAAAAAAGCAGAAGCTTAGAAGGAACGCATTAGATGCAAGAGACAGTATGTATGTTTTACGTGCAACTATTTCTACTTTTACATAACAGCAATGTATAATCTATGAACAAAGTTTTACTATTTACTATCGTAATGTCAACGTCCTCCAACGGTTCAAGCTATAAATATTAGTTATAGTACTTGTCAGACAGCCACCCATTCCCATCTTCGACCATCACTTCCGAAGAAGTACATGATCAAAGATAAAGATCATCGCTCCTTTATTTACCTGATGAAAAAAGGAATAAAAATTGAAAGTTTGGGGTCGTAGAATATCCAGATGACTAGATTGCTATGAATCGTAGGCAAAACTGTAATGATAAACCACTAAAAGGACACCGAAATGTCCCTCATAATCTCACTTTAAGGGTATGGGGGTTCTATCTCATCAACCAAGTTGGAATTAGTGGCTCTTGAGAAGAGTCAAAAAGAGACGAATCCTATAGAAATGATCCTATGAAGTACGTCGACAAAGAAAGAAGAAAAGCAAAGGGTGGCTTACTACTCAAATGGGTGGAAAATCGCTTCCTTTTATAGTTTTTCAAATTTTGGGAACTCGCCAAAGCGAGGGAGGGTTTACAATGTGGGTTTCTCACCTCTTCTATGTTTGATTGTCCTATAGAGGGCGTTTTGGGCTTTATACATTGAATTCCTTGGAATAAGGAGTTTATTTATTAAATATACAAAATGTAATTGTTGAACCCTTTTGGACTTTGTAGAATAATAGTGATTATCTAAAGTTAACCTTTAGTAATCAACTTAGATTAATAAATTCAAATGACTATATGTGCAGTATTATGAATTTTACAATTTTGTAATCTACATAATTATTATAGTATCAATTTCTTTATCATTATTTGCAAAAATATAATCAATTTATCCGTACTATCATAATTAATGCATCATATATTACTTTTTCTAATACAAGTATTCAGCTACTTTCATTTATCCAATGCTTTTGTTGTTTCTAAACCACCATTTGATTCACTTGACATACGTGGTATGATCGGCACACATACACTTTCATCAGAACACGAAACTCCGCCATCGATTATGATCACTGAGTGGTATTTTCTATTTAAAAAATCAGAATCTGATGATGATAAAATTGGCTACGGATGTCCAGATGATTCTACTTTATGTGGTAAAATATTTACAAAAGATAATGATAACTCGCCTATTCAATTATTCAGCGTTTCAGATAACAATGTAAACTACTCAATCAACAACGAAACTTCAGATATTGTTGCAACTTGGAATGATATTAAATATGGGGAGTATACAATTAATGTCAATGTTAATTTCCAATGTTCTACTTCTGAGGATTCACTTTTAGAATGGTTAAATGATTCGATTCTTATTAAAGATAATCTTGAATTTAATTGGAAAAGTAAACAATTTTGTTCAAAGGATAATGATGGAAAAAAACCTAATTCCGGTGGTGATGGAGCATCAAGAAGTGGATTTGGATTTTTCGGTACAATTATACTTATAATGGCAGTTGCATTTGCAGGTTATTTAATTGCACAAGCATGGTTTAATACAAGTACAATGGGAAGTTCTGGTGATTTTTTTAATGAATTAGTTGATGCAGTTATTGAAAGTGTCTCTTCAATCCCTCATTTATTTATTGAAATCGTTAATAAAATCACCGGTAACTCAAATTCAAGTAGGGGTGGTTATAGTGCTGTGTAAATTTTTTATGTTCTCTAATTAGTTTTTTTTTTATTAAATTACACAAGTTTATACAAATGAGAAGTTGCTTTACTTTATTTTAACAGTATGGTATTCAAACACTACTCATTACTTGTTTTAAACTATCCACGGTATTTTTTATTGATGTTTCTAAATAGTGTTTTTTCTTATTCAATCCATTGAGAGTTTCAATATTTTCTCTTATTTGATTTTTCAATTCAACTTCATATTGAGAAATGGATATTTTAACAAATGTACGACCAACAGATTCCCAAACAAACTCATTATTTGAAGATTTAATATCTTGCATAGACTTTTCTATCACTGAATTATTTCTCGTAACTGAATCAATAGTGGTGATGGTTCTTTGTAAATCAGTTTGATGTTGGCGTAATTGAAGACGCATTTCTGTTACCATCGTGTTAATATCAGACATGGTTGAATATCAAAAAGTTGCTGGTATTTTATCAAATGATATTATTAACTCAAAATGTACAGACAGTTTAGTTGAAAATTCATGCTGAAAGTCAAACATCAACGCGAGAAAAAAATAGTTCTTGTGTCAATCTAAGGTTTAGGTACGACATTTTTGCAAGATTTTACCTCTTCTTAGTTGCTGGTATTTAACACAGTAGAGCAACGTCCAGCGTGACTAAGATGGCTAGAACTTCTGATTTTAAGGCAAAGAAAAAACAAAAGTCTGCCATATTGCCAATATGGGCGTCTAAGTCAATCAATTTAAATTCAGTTCCATTTACTTTCAAAGATTATATAACAATACTTACTTTGATTTATATTCTAAATTTAGTTGTAACTGGTGAATTTATCCCAAAATTCATAACCTGGACAATTTCTTTCTTTGTATCGCCAATTACAACACTTTTATCAAGATCTCACGCTCCGACATCAATTAGTGCATTCTCGGATTTAAAATATCTAGGAAGTTTTAAATCACATGGTTTAACAAGTGGTCAATCAGTCATATCCGAAAAGAATAAATATATCTTCCCACCTGTTCAAGAGGCTACAGAATTAAAGGAAATAGGTTACGAAAGATTGTTTGACATTGATATGACAACTGAAAATTCAAGAAGAAAACTTTATAAATATTCATCCGAATTTTATAACGATATAGTTGAAAAGAATAATTTAGAAAAAAGTACAGAAGAGCCACAAACTATTAAGCCATATGAGAATACAATTGCAAATTTCAGAAATCAAGGTAGAAGAATTTATACTGGTAATGAAAATCCTGAAATTGTTTTAGTTACTGGTATAAATTATGAAAAGTTAGACTCAGCGTTATTGATTAAAGTAATTCAAAATAGAGTTGATTATGCACATAAGCATAAATTTGGAGTATATTCCCGTTGGATTCAAGAATTTTTACCACTTTTACAAAGTTCAAAAAATGATTTAGATACTTGGGCAAAACCAATGATAATTAGGGAAGCAATGAATGCATTTCCAAACGCAAAATGGTTTTGGTATATTGATGAAACTTCATTAATTATGAATGATGAACATAACATTAAAGATTATATTTTGAATGATGAAGCATTGGACCCTATTCTTTTGAGAAATCAGCCAATTTTACCTCCTGATGGTGTGATTAAAACTTATAAAAATACTAAATTAAATAGATTAAGTTTAATCATAACTCAATTAGATTCTGGTTTAGATACTCATAATTTCTTAATTAAAAATAATTTAGGAGGTAAAGCATTGTTAGATATTTGGATGGATCCAAAAATGAGAATGTATTCATCATTCCGAAAAGATATCAAGAAATCATTATCACATATTTTACAATGGCATCCTGAATTATTATTAAGAACTGGTGTTATACCTCCAAGAACAATTAATTCGATTTCTGCCAATGATTTAGAGTCAGTTAACAAAGAATTTTCATACCAAGATGGTGATTTTATTATAAGTCATCCAAATTGTAAAAAACTAGGTAATTGTGAAAAAAAAATGGATTTGTATTGGAAAGAAACCCAGTTGAAGATAAGGAAATAGTAATTAATCAGTATGTAATTGTAGTTAGCAATTAATAAATAATAATCATTCAACGCGACTGGTTAATCAAGTTATATTCATAATATTTAGAATGATAAAGTACAAAAAAAAGAAGGAAGGTGTTGTATACATTAAATATAATAAAAAATGAAAATCGAATGTTTATTATATATTTATTTATTTGTTCATTTTTCCGTTGATTGTTCTAAAACTTTTAAAGCGATTTGTTTTCTTCTTTCATCAATATCTGCTGATGATAAATTAAGGTTTGGGGTTGGATTAATATTAATTGATGATGATTGTCGTGAAGTAATTTTTGGATTACCGGAAACTCTTAAATTACTTCTTAAATTACCAATATCAATATCATCATCATTCCAAGCTCTAACAATACCTAATAAAACGGAAAATTGATAAAAGCCATCAAAAAAAGGTTTTAAAGTTCCTTTCAAAATTTCAGGAAAAAATTCAACTAATGAAAAAGTATCTGAAGGATCACCACGATTGAATGTATTGTTTGATGATGTTGATGAAGTTGGTAAAACATTAGAATTCATTGCTGGTGAAAGCTGAATATAACGTAAGTAATACCAAGTTGTGAAAAATGTAACAAATGCAGGTACAGATGGTGACAACTTCATTCTAATTATTGATAATAACAATGATAGTGATAAGAGTATAAACGGTAAACGTTTTATACGAAATTTGAAAAATGATAAGACTCTAATATTCCTTTCAGGAATTAACTGTTTTGCAACAACTGATAATGGTACAACTAAAATATATAGCCCATACTGTAATGGAAAATTTAGGGCTTCTGATGTACCATTAAATACATGGATAAAGGAAATAATCAATAATGAAAAAAAATTTGAAACAATTATAACAAAAAGAAGGAACTTCCAAGTTTCTGAAATTGGTTGTTGAGATGATGATATGTACGTTGATATTTCATCAACTGAGTCGCTGTTGATTGATGAGGGATTCCATTGGGATTCTAAAAATGTTATACCAAAATATACTATTATTAAACCGGCAAGAAATTGTAATGGTGAGGTTTCAACAAATGAGGATGTCAATAAAGTCCAAGGATGGAAAATAATATGAGATGGAACTAATTGTAATGATGGAATAATAACTTCATTAAACAATAAATTAGGATTACTTTCAAATAATAGTTTATATGATTGTGTACGAATATAAGATGTTGTAGCAGATAACAAAATGATAGTTGCAAGAAGAAATAACGTCAGTGGAGGCAGTGTCGTTAAGTGATGTATATGCAGTAATATTGTTTCCATATTCAGTGGCATAATGTGAGGAATTGACAACTTGATTTGACAAGTGATGATTTGCTTCTGTACATCAATCAAAACTGTTTTGATTTATCAACAACTGAAAAATGGGAAAATAGAAAAATAGGAAAGTTGAAAAAGAGAGCGCGTTCGAGATCACGTGGATTTATTGTGTTATATATAATATTTTAACGAAAGAACTTTACCTGGTTTTATTTAGTTTCCTTAGCTTTCATCCTATTCATTAGTTTAAAGTAGAATAGAATTGATTTTGAAGATTAAATGGACAATTTGGAAAAGATCGAAAATGCTCCCTTAGAGGTAGAAGGAGAAAAATCACATGAATACAATTCTAATCAAAAACATGTGAAAGTGGAAAATAACGATACGACACTAAATAATAGTGATGACGAGAACAACCAAAGTAGTACAAAACGACTCAAATCAAACTCAGGTGTATCAGGCTTAACATTAGAACAAAAGAAGGAGAATCATATATTGTCGGAAAATCGTAGACGTGCACAAATAAGATCAACGTTCGATAAATTGGTTCAAATTGTACCACAGTTACAAGAATCTGAAAGTAGATCAGAGCTTGCAGTTTTAACAAAAACTTCAAATTATATCGAACATCTGAGGTCAGAGTATGAAAGATTACAAACAATACGAAAAGAACGTGGATTAGCTGAATGAGTACTATTTACGCACTATACAACTTAGTTCCAAATACTTATATTAATTGTTGCTGAATATGCTTCACCATTATGTATAACTCTAACATCCATTTCAGTGGATTCATCCCAGTTAAAACATCTCTTTTCAATACGAGCCAATCCTTCTTCACCATCATTTAATAAAACCTCACCAACTTTACCCATGTCTCTACGGGAACGGGATGTGGTAGTAGCAGTGGTTGATGATCCAAATGGATTATAAGCTGGTGTTTGTTGTTGGTCTTCTGTGCTATTTTGACCATTACCTTCACTCACTTTTCTAATTTCTAACTTTTCGTTGCCATCAACATTTGGAATTTTCTCATTAAACTTAATCGGTAATATTCTACGCACTGATCCATTACCTGTGTATGTTCTAATTGTTAATTCTTGACCCATGTAACAGCCTTTATTATAATTTATACCTCTCATCCAATCTATATTTAATTCAAACGGCAAAATTGCAGTATTTTTACTAAAATCAATTGATTCAGTGATACCAAACTTGATTCTCCGACTTAAATAAGTTTCATAAGGTAATTCAGTAATTTGATTATCATTTAATAAAGGTTTTGAGTCAAGATCTGTTAATATTCTAACACCAAAATAATCCATTCTTTGATCAATTGCTAAACCTTTGATTGAATTTTGTTCACAGTTTGAATCTAATAAAATATTCGAACTTATGAAATCTTTAACTAATTTAACAGCAGATTTTGGATTTTTCGAATTACCATTCGAAAAATAACCATCCAGCAAGTCATCATAAATTTCAGTACCTTGCTTTAAATCATTATAATAAAACCAAGATGTTAAATTCACTTCTTTTATATCAACTTTTGCGCTTAATTTATGTAACTTTAGAGTCATTTGTAATTGTTTAAAGACATCATTGTTCAGAATCTCAATCAAATAATTTGGATAATTGTCATTAGCTTCATTTATTATAAAAGGTGTAGGGTAAATAAAAATATCACTAAAAACACGACCATTTGCCTTCAATAAATGGGCAAATACACCGTCTCTTCTAATACCCAAGCGTAAAGGTAATTCATGTTCATTATGTGGATCGAATTCTTCATTTTCATGTAATATGCCCCAATTTGACGATTTTACCAAATCATCATTCAATTGAATTGAATTAACAATTTGTTGATTGTTTATATCTGCCTCAGATATAGTTGTTTGATTTTTCTTTAAATGTGTTGGTACCATTTTAACGGTTGTTAGACCATTTATAAAGCTAGATGCATCTTGGCCTGAAATTTGTAAAAACCTTGAAGTTTTATTTAAATTTATAAGTCCCTTTGAAGGAATTTTTGACGGAATAGAGATCCAACGTTGAAAAGTTATTACGAATGGCCTATTTTGTTTTGATGCAGCAAACATTATTGGATTTTCTTAACGCATTGATCAAGAACACAACTTGTCTTATTACTAAAGGTGGAAAACTCAGCGATTCAAATTTCCAACATGAATTTGCAATTTCTAATTGCCTAATTAGGACTACAAAGTTTCCCGTTTACCTTTTACTAAAAAATATGGCAATATATTAGAAAAGAATATACACAAAATTGGTTTTAAACAGTTGGATCAAATATCTATTCCTCGTCACTGTCCTGCCCATCATCTTCCTCATCTTTCATTGATTCCTCTTCTTCCGCTACATTTCCTGCACTTTGAATTCTTTCCGTTAGATACATATTGATGTCGTCTTGCAATTTTGTAATATATCCACGTAACACACCCATTGGAGATTCCAAATTAAGAGGTGCTGGTTTATCTTTGTCCTCATATGTACCATTCGTGGACTCAACTAGATACGAAGATGGGCCTGTTGTTGTACCATCAGAAGAAAGCGATGAAGTATCGACATTTTCTAGTGTGAATATTTTAGTTGTATTCTTCGTTGTGTACTCTGCTGATGGTGTCATTGTGGGGTTGTTCATAATGACTAACTAGTAAGAATGGACAGTAGTTTCTTATATAATCTCTAACATTTAGTGGTCGATCCGGGTAACTCGCAGTGCTGGAAAATTTTTCAGCTTTCAATTGTGGTGAAGACTCGATTTCAAAAAAAGTTGAATTGGGAACTACTTGGTGGTTAAAAGAAGATACACAACTTCAGAAGACACGAACCATGGCTTTCACTATCGTCATTGACAACGATCTTCATTTCTCTGCACTTGAATTAGCTGCCATTCTTGATTTGGAACTCAAAACTGAAGAACATCAATACAAAACTACATTTCAAAAGCTACTGGATGAAAAGAATGTCGATGAAATTGTTAATAAATTGATTGAGATTCAACCTTTTTTTATAACTAAATTTTCAAAAAAATCCTTTGAGCCATCTATCAATCTTTATCTTCATATAGTCACACTTGTTAATAATGACGCTTTATTATCATCATTACTTTCAAATATTGATGCCAATATTGAATCAACTTCAATCCCTTCAGACGCTTTACTTATTGCATTAACTAATATTTTTAACTTACTTCCAATTACTTCATCTATAAGATTACATGCTCTTACTTCCATTGTTGACTTGATTTCAAAAGAAAGCGTTTCAGGTGTTATCGCAAATATAGCCAAAAATGTAGAAAATTGGATTACTTCGATTGCTGACAATATCTCAAACGAAAAAGTTAATGAACTAATTACATTGATTTTTGATCAATATTCAACAGAAGATGAATCAGATTCAATCAAGTTTGTTGAATCTTTGATAATCAATCATAAAATTTCATTAAATTCCAAAACTCTTATAAATTATTTTTCCAAAATACTGAACTCATCATCAATTTATAACTTAACAAATTCAGAACCTTCATTCAAGTTAATTGAAGATGAATCTTTTGTTAAATTACTAAATTTTTATTTAACTGGAGATTATAATGCATTCACATCTAACAAAGCAGAATTTGAATCATCATCATTCTCATCATTAATTAACTTTGAAAATTTAGAATCAACATTTCAATCAGTTCTAATTCTTAATTATTTAGCAAAATCAAAATCATCGTCAATTCCATATAGTATCATTTCTAAAGATTTAAATATTCCGATAGAAAATGTTGAATTTAAATTAATTACATTGATTTCAGAAGGATTAATCATAGGTAAGTTAAACCAAAAATTGAATGAAATTGATGTTAATTCAATCAGTTATTCATTATCATCATCTTTATCATTAAATAAAGAGTTAATCAATTGGACCGAAATTAATACATTATTAGGTTCATGGAATGAAAATATCAATAACTTACAATCAACTTTACAAAATCTCATTTCAAAACGTGGAAAGAGAGTTAATGCACCTGCCGTTATTATGAAATTCCACCAACAAAAATTGGAGGCTAAAGAAGCAAGAGAAAAGAAAGCAGCACAAGTTGATCAAGTTAATGATTCTGAAACCATTGCTAATGAAACTGCTGTTGACGCTTGAATTGAATAATTAGATTTTTATATCAATTTAATATTTGTGTATATTTCCATTTAAAGTATAAACTATTTTCTATAAAAAAAATTAAAAAGGTTTTCTACAATTATATCTATCTTTAAGTTTGGATAACTGCAATCCATTTGTTAAACTACAGCATCTGCTATGTGCAACACGGTTGTATTACTATCTAATCTCAATAATGAGAATACTTTTATGTTCTAGTTTTTCTGCATTTTCCTTGACTTTTCCTACTACCGTAATGTTTTCTGAACATCCTGCATATGATATCACTAAAAATATGTAAGACTGGAAACAACGAAAAAATAAAATAAAACCAGCACCAAAAAGAGAGCAAATCTGTGGAAGGGGGGGGGATAATAGCTTTAATAATCTGATATAAAATGGGAAAATCAATCAATATAGGGCACCTCTTACTTTTTGTTTCTTTTTGTTTTTATTATTTCTTGATCATTTATTAGGGTTTACAGACAATCCAATTGCACAACAAAGTCGAGTATTATTTGGATGACATTAAAAATAAGCTCTGTGTAATAAACCCTTTCTAACTAATCGCTGATATAAAAGTTTTTATATGCTATAATTAAACCATCATGAAAATCAATCCAAGCAACGACTATAATACCTGTTTCACCTAAATTATCAACTAAACTTAGTAATTCTCTGTAGTTTTTTACTTCTTCTTTATTCAAGACAATATTAATGGATTTTTGACTAGCACAGTTTGAATTGCTGGGAAAACATCACTTTTGGATGTACTTGCTTGTTCATCATTTGATTTCAAAGATTTATCAAATTCATTATCAAGTGTCATGATCCATCTCATTCTTACGTGCACAAACAATTGACACGTTTGCAATATGTTAAGGAAGGTCAACAACATCATAATCAATTGATTGAGTACAACGATTACAGAAAATAGATACCTATTTATGAAGTATACATCTTTCTACCTCTACCTGAAAATAACCGATCAACAATCAAAATAAATTAACTTTTAAATTGCTTTATCTTTTTTGTTTGGTATTTAGTTCGACAATCGATGGTAAAGTTTTATATGCAACATCTGGTAATATATTATTCACTTTGAATCATTAACAAATATGCTTTCAAATAAAGTATCTTCTATCAACAAAGAAGAAAAATTTTGACAAACTTATTAAAAAGTAGAACTGACATGGCTTAGTTTTCCCGCTACATCACAACTGCTCCCAGTTTTTTAATCAAATTCTTTATGTACCTATCTAGCGCCTACAAGTTTATTTAATTTATAAGCACTATGTATATGTATGAAGTTTAACCATACTGGAGAAAAGTACATGATTTTTTAAAAAAATTAATTTGTTAATAAAAAAAAATTGTTCAATTCTTGATAAAGATATGCCAATATATTTAAAGACTAAAACCACCAAATTGTTTATAGTCAGCGGCCTTATTTTGGATTGCTTTAAAGTGAATATTTAGGATGTTTAAATAAAACAACAAATGTCAGCATGTCGTTGACACGCTTTCAATAGAGTTGTAATTAAATAATGTGTATTCTACAGGTACAACTCTGGAGAAGTTAAAGGTTTTGAAGAATAAGCTAGTGTTATAAATGACTGAAACATATTCTATGTGTCGCATTTCAAATTGTTTTGATAAACTAAATTTAAGAATATGTCTTTTAAACAAATTTCATAAACTAATATAATTCTGAAATTAGTTTAGAAAAGCTGTTCTTGAAAGAAAACTGATTGTATCGTAACTTTTTCATAAATTGAAAAAAACTTTAAAATTTGACATTTTAAAAATATGTAAAAATAGTTAATCTTTGAATATCATAAAATGACAAAATATGTTCATACCAATATAATGTTATACCAATAACCAATGCACAGATAGAATGGACCGCTCGGATACAAATAGTGTTGCTATAATTGTATATTCAAGTTTATTCATGTATTGAACTGAATTATTCTTCAATTTAAGGTTGTTCATTTTACCACGACAAAATTATTGTCATATTTAAAACATGAATATTTTTGCGAAATATTATACTCCCTCCTCAGATTTAGTGTTATCAGAATAATATTAAAAAATGTAAGTACACACAGTAGTATATATAAAATTAAATAAACAATTTCGGATAGTTAACATTCCAAAACTCATCATTAATTAAATCATTCACATTAATTGGTTTTATAACAACATTACCTAAACCATTCCTAGCTGATTTATCACCAAAATTTTCAATGTCATAATACCAAATGGTCTCAATTTTACAATCTTTAATATAATTTAAAGTGTATTGATAATTAAGTCCAACTTGATCATTACCATGAGAATCATCACTCAAAACGAATTTAACATTTTTAGAAATCATTAGTGTTATTATATCATCCTTTGGATAAGGTGTATTCCAACCTTTCCTGATAGCAGCAGAATTTAATTCGACAGCTAAATCATTATGAACAATAAAATCAACTGAATCTTCAATTATTGACCAAATTTCAGGCCAATCATTTTTAATAGAAATACCTAAATGTTGCTCCTGTGTTACTTTAACACCATTAACTTCTATATTCCCAAATAATCTAATTAAATCAAAATGTCCAACCACTTCAGGTTTTAGAAATTTGATCATTTTATAAACCAATGTGAAATATTCAGTGTATAGCCCACGTAATCCATTATATTTTTCAAATGCAACATCCCAAGTTTTTTGATCAAAATCAATATCAATTCCATTAACATGATGAACACTACCAACCATTATATCTGCTTTTATATCTTTTTTTAAATTTAAGCACATTTTAAGATGTTCATCATCTATACCACCTTCAGATTCAAATCCAACTAAGATTTTCATTTTATCATGTTCATTATTAGTTGCTAAATTTACTTCTGTTTGAAATTTTCTTGCATCTACAACATAAGATTGGAACTGTTCCATCAATGAATCAGGTGTCATATTCAATTCTTCTTCTTCAGGATAGACAAATTTTTGTTGTAATCTTGGTGCATGTTCTGTTAAACAAAATATTTTGAATTTTTTATCAATTGCAGTGTTAATGACTGATTTTAATGTATCATGTGCATGCTTACAATAACTACCAGAATGTGAATGATGTGTATAAGGCATTGTTAATATTTATATATATGTTTATATTTATGTCTATCTATATATCTATGCACAAAATGTTTATTTGAGCTATCTTCAAAGAGTCATAATATACCCAAATAAAAATTATAATTTTTCTCACCAACCGTATCTTCTCAATTTAGCACGTCTTTCTTCTTCTTCCTTTTGTAATTTCCATTTGAGGAATAAACCCCAGAGTAATCCAATCCACATTCCACCTAAATGTGCAGCATAATCAAAACTACCCCATTTAAGGACACACCCAACAATATTATAAAGTGCAAATAAACCAGCTGCAACTGATGCACCTCCTGGAATAGGTATGAAAAAGAATGCAATTCCTGCATTTGGGAACATTGTAGCAAATGCTGTAAAAATACCCGCAATTGAACCAGATGCACCTAAAGATCTACCAAAATAACGGAATATTTGAGAATATGCTAATGAAAAAAATGACGCCCAAATACCAGAAATTAAATATAATGTGGTAAATCCGGGAACTCCTAATAATGAAATCATTGTACCAGAAAATGAATATAAACAACCCATATTAATTAGTAAATGGAAAGGTTCTTGGTGTGAGAATGATGATAACAGTAACGACCAATTTGAAGTTCTAGTTAATGCCGATCTATCCATTATAAAATAATTTTCTAAGGTTTTATACAAAATCGAATTCGAATAACGAATTTGCCATAAACCGAAGATAATTGCATTAATACCCATAATTGCCCAAATTAAATATTGTGGATTTTTCTTGAAGTATTTTAATGGTGTATAGTCAAATAAATATGGCATTGCAAAATATGTACCAATTGTAAAAATAGTAACAAATATAAATGGTTTAATGATATTATTTTGAACATTATTATAGTTAGGTCCTGAACTACTATATGAATTTCTACCAAGTTGATTAAAAGTTGCAAATCTCTTGGAAATAAATGGTTTAATTGATGGTTTTGTAGCTTTGCTACTATAATTTGAAAACAATCTAGTTGATGCGTTGTTATTTATCTTTATTTGGTTAAGCACGGAAGTATTGGTATAATTATTGAAACATTTCGTAAATAATGTAGATTTACTGAATTTTGTTGAAAAAAATCTCAATGATTTAAAAGAACGTATCCCAACAGCAAACATAATGAAAGACTGATGTTTATTACTAAAAAAAAATACACAGAGAAAAGAAAGAATAAAAGAAAAAAGGATGGCAAATGAATTAAAAATCATGTTCAGCGAAGGTGAAGTAATTGTACGGAAATACACCAAATTGACCAGTTTTCTCTAAAACACCATCCCACCATCCTGAATCATTTTCCTTGATGACACGAACAGTATCACCTTTTGCAAAGATCAAATCTTGTCTAGATTGACCAGGAAATGAATAAATTGCTGTACCTATTTTAATTGGTGTTTGTGAAGATGCAACACTAGGCCTTGGCGTTAATGTAGGTGATGATAACGATAATGATAATGATGATATTGATGGAATATGATTGAACAATCTCAAACTTTCTATTTTATTACAAATCTGCAAATGAATTTGTTTGATTCCATTTGTCTCATGTAGGATTGAGATATTGTCCAATTTATAACCCTTATTCAAGGGAATTAAACTATTATACATTATTTGAAAAATTTCAAAGTTATAATTAAATACAATAACTGAAATTGATTCTGTTATTTTATTAGATAATTGGAAAAATAAAGGTAATTCAGTGTTCAATACATTATCAAAATTATTACCATTTTGAATATTTTCTTGTAATTTTTGTGATACTTCATACCACTTTTTTGTATCTTCATAGGATGATTTTTCTTTTGCATTATTTAGTTTAATAGACTGTGATTTTAAAATATTGTAATCAGATTCAATATATTCCCTTTCTTTAATGGATTTATGCAATCCTTTGACCAATTTAAGTAGTTTATCCATAATTTTATTAAATTTGTCATTAAAGGATGCCATTTTAGAATTGATTTCTGTTTGAATACTAGTTATAATTGATGATATATCAGTATTATTCTTTTCTAAAATGTGTTCGAATTGTATGAAAATTTCAATTAAATGTTTTATATATTGATTAATTGAGTTATTAAATTTATAAATTAAATCATTTAAAACTTCGTAATATTTGATGATTGTTTCTGCATGTTCTAATTGTGCCTTTAAAATCCCATTTAAATAAGTGTATTCGGTACCATTAGAATTTTGAAATTTATGTTTTATAAACTGTGGTGTCTGCAACAAAGAAAGAAAAGGGTAGCATAAACACTAATGATACTAAAAAAGCGTTAGAATAACAATAAATTACCTTTTATTTCAAAAAAATTATTATTAAAAACATACTCTAGTAATCGACTTCCCCAAGTCGTTCCAATCTACATCTGGAATAGCAAAGTTAACGTTCATTGTAATTATTTGTTTGCATTATGAAGAACCTTTGATGGATGCCCTGCATCAAAACCAGGCCATGCGGAAATTTTAAAATCTTGATTTTTCTGGTTTTCAACAATTTCGTTGTTTTCATCAACTATTACTTTATTCAATTGGTTTAATAATCGTTGATCATCCCCTATTTCTGATTTTAGTTGATTAATTTTATCATTTATTAAATTTGTTAATCCAACAATTAAACTATTTGAAAATTCTCTATCAGTTGGCAAATTTTTCAAAATTGAGTTTTTCAACAATTTAACTAGTTTGATTGAATTTAATGATTTGTCAAAATCAACATTATGGTATATTGGTTTTAATAAAATTAGTGCTGAATAATATAGCATTATATGAATATGAATAGGAACATATTTTAAAACATTTAGAATATCCTTATCTTGTAAAACAATATTCAAAACCGTCTCCGCTGATGATAATGTTAATCGAGCTGAAATTCTGCTACTTTCAATAGGTGATAATTCTTTCATAAATTCATCTTCTTCATCACTATCAACATCATCAACATGTATAGGAGTATTTTCATTGATATCTACATTTGCATCATCTAAATTTTCACTATCTAAGTTTTCAAAATCATTTTCAATTTCATTGAAATTTGGTAATTTCAAGTTCAAATTTAAATTATGAAAATTTCTAAATGATTTTGAATTTATGAAAATTTTGGCAAAATTATAATAAATTAAAGTTGATTTAGAAGACCAAATAGAAATTGATTTATTAGTATTATAAGGATTTAACAAAACCGTCCATTGAACCATCCATTTATCTAGTTCTAAATTTGTTTTAAATGGTAATCCAAAAGATGAAGGTTTTAATAATTCAAACCCGTTGAATGAAGATGAATCAAAAATTGAATTAACTGCATTATGATATTCAACTTGTGAAATTAATCTAATATTTGAACCAAAATTAATATCATGATGTTCATTTTCATTTTCTTTCTTATCTAAATTATTCTCAGTATCTTCAGTTTCAAGTATTTTTTTATCATTTGATAAATTTATTTCTTTTAGATTAATTAAACTTTGTCTATTAAAAACTAAACTTTGTTGACCATCTAAAATATACAATAAATACCATAATTTTAGTCTATCACGTTTTGAAAAAAACGATGATTTATTGTTTAATAAGTTAATATGTTTAGATAATTGAATTGCTAGACCTGTAAACATTTGATTATTTTTAAACCAAAATCCACAAAAAATTAATGCAATAATTGAATTAAAAGATTCGATTTCATTTTTTGGTAAATTAAATAATATGTTTGAGGAGAGTTTATAAATTATAGATTCTAAAATTGGCGATAATTCATTGATATTTGAGTCCGGATAATGAATTGACGATATACATGAAATAGTAGCAACTAACAACGGACAATTCTCCCATATTTGTTTAATCGAATATTTAGATATATCAAATCCAAATAATTGTGGTGATATATTATTATTGAAAAATTTGAATAATTCTGAAACTTTTTCAAATGATAAAACTTTATAAAGTGTTGTTCTTGGATCTTCATTGGGTACTATTGTTAATTGAGGTTTCTGTTTTTTATTGTGTAAAAGCTGTGGGGGTTCTTCAATCTGTCGCTTTGTAGGAGAGTAAAATTGAGTGGTTCGTTGATGTTCATTAGATTTTTGTTTACTTAATTCTTGCTGATGTGAATTCTGTTGTGTTGATTCATGATGATTTGATGAGTCTTGCTTATGTTGTAATAATGATAAAATAGTTGATAATTGTGAACCAAATCCATTTAATCTATCTTCAACAGAATTCTCCCAGTTATTCAATGTCATTGATTGTTGTGAGAGCGACAAGGTATTTGATTTATTTGATATTGATAGTTGATTATTATTATTATTCTTCTTATTATTTTTATCACTATTATTAGGTATATGATTAGGATCTATTACATTTATCATTTTAAAATTTTCATCTTTACCATTAATTTTAGCAATCTTAAAACTCGGAATTTTGAATTCATAAATACATTGTAAACCTTGTAGTTTACATCTATTACAAATATCATCATTTGCATTTGACTTGATGCATTTTATCTTAGATTTTCGACAATTTGTGCAAGCTTTTGAACGTTTAGATTGCGACGGCGGTTGCGATAATTGTGGTGGTTTTGATGATGGAACTGGTAGTATGGGAATCATTATTTAATTTAAAGGGAAAATTGTTGTAAAAAAAGATCATCAATTCATGTTGAAAATGTTAAAAACATAAAATTATTTTTCGCAATGACAAATTGTACTCCCTCCTTATATTTCTGACCTTATCAATTACACAAAATGTTTTTCAAATCAAACATCAAATATATAGTTTTAGGTGCATCAACCAATCCAACTAAATTTGGAAACAAGGTTTTAAAATGGTATATCAAAAACAATTTACCTGTTGTACCAATAAACACTACCAATGATAAAGTACTTGATGTAAAGGCATATCCGACATTGAATAGTTATTTGAATGCAAGCACAGAGAATGTTAGTATCAGTGTAGTTACTCCACCATCAATTAGTTTAGAATTGATTAAAGAAGTGAAAGATGTTGGTCGGATCAATAGTGTTTGGTTCCAACCAGGGAGTTATGATACAAAAGTTGTTGATTATATTAAGGGATTAGGAGTTGATGTTATTGTTGGTGATTGCATTTTAGTTAATGGGAAGCAATTATTAGCAAATTTATAAAGGATGTATATATATATATATACGGTAATATAAGGTATTAAATAGGAGTTGAATTAGCAAAATCAGCAGCAGCAGCAGCAGCAGCAGCAGTAGTGGTAGTAGCAGCAGTAGTAGTAGCAGTGACAGTACTACCACTATTATTATTATTATTATTGTTTAACTTATCTAAAGTATTCTTGATAATTTGAACAGATGAAGAAAGATCTGATTTTTGAACATTCAAATAAGAATTTTGATTGGATATCCAAGCCTCTAAGTTTTTAAATTTCCGTGAAGCTCTTTCAGCATCAAGTCTAAAGGCAGATTCTTGCCATATGGATCTTTTGATGTCTAACTTATCAAACTCTGCTAAAATTTGATTGATTTCATCATTGTATAATTTATAAATGTATTCAAACACTGATGAAAGAGAATCCCAATCATAATTTGGTAATTTAGAGGCAGGAGACGCATCTTTAAAGAATTGCTTAAGCTCTTTATGATGGTTAATAAAAGTGGCAAAATGGGGGTCATTTAACAATTCAGAATCATCATCACTATCGAGAGGAGTGTCGATGGGGGTAATAACTGTTGCTTCTTGCACTGGAACGTTTGTTGATGCGTCTCCAAAGGTGGCAGCAGTGGTATCCGACATTGTTTGGTGAAGAAGAGTGGTTGAGCCTTAGCCAAGATCAAATCTCAAGACTTACCCTCCAGTTTTCTTTCAATAGTGAGAAACTTGAGTGTTTTCCTACAACGGGCGAGTTGCAGTTGAAGAAGAGCGGTTTCTCTTACTGAGGGGCTTGCACAAGAAGCTGAGGGGGTAGGAGTAGAGTTGGTGTTGGTGTTTGGAGTGTTATTCATGGGATAATTGCGTAGAGACAATGTAGAAAGAAGAGTAATCCAGAATAGAAATAGTGGAAAGAGTGTTTGGATTGGTTTTGTGTATAAATAGTAGAGTATTCGCTGTTTTTTTCTTTTAGTTTACAATATACTCCACCTGTTCTTTCTTTTTTTCCTTTTCTCTTTCTTCATCTGTTGTCAAACAAAATGTCTAACACTGAAAGAACCTTTATTGCAGTTAAGCCAGATGGTGTCCAAAGAGGCATCTTTCCAGAAGTCCTTAAAAGATTTTCCAACAAAGGTTTCAAATTAGTTGGTATCAAGCTTGTTGTTGCTAAGGAAGACCTCTTAAGAGAACATTATGCTGACTTACAATCCAAGCCATTTTTCCCATCTCTTTTAGCTTACATGACATCAGGTCCAGTTTTAGCTACCGTTTGGGAAGGTAAGGATGTTGTTAAACAAGGTAGAGTTCTTCTTGGTGCAACCAACCCATTAACTTCTGCTCCAGGTACCATCAGAGGTGATTTTGCTCTTGACATGGGTAGAAACATCATTCACGGTTCCGACTCTGTTGAAAACGCAGAAAAGGAAATTGCACTTTGGTTCAAGAAGGAAGAACTTGTTGATTACAAGGCTGAAATGTACGGTTGGATTTACGAATAGATTATATATAGTTATTGACTAATTTAAGTATTTGTATAACGTTCAATTTTTATTTATTAATTAATATATTTATTTAATCTTCATTGATTTCCGGTAAAACACAACACAACTCAAATAAATTTTTCAATTTTCTCGACGTTTCGATTTGAAAATTGAATTTTACCATGTCCACGCTGGTTTTTCCAGCTTTTGGTGTTTTTTTTGGTGTTTTATACACACACAGTAGATCATTTCTTTTTTTTTGCTTCTTCTTTAAACCATAACCACAATGTCCATTCCTCAGATTTTTGCACGTCAACCAAAATCGGTCCAGCTTATTCAAGCAGAACCTGTTTTTGAAGATTTACCAGGTTTCAAAATCCCAACTGGAAATGATGTTCGTTGTGCTCAATATATTAACAATGGTCAAGCTTTCATCTATACATTACCAACACACCTGACTATTGTTAGTTCTATCTCAGGTTCCGTCTTATTTACAATCGATATACCGGATATTTTTGAAATTAATGTTTCACCTTTAGGAAATTATATTACAACTTGGTCAAAATTAACAAAGGATGAATCAAATCCTTCAACTTACATTCCAAATGTGAATTTAATTTATTTGGATATTGCAAATAACTCTTATAATATTTTGAATTCTTTCCTTAATAAAACTCAAAGTGGTTGGAAACCTCAATTCACTTTTGATGAATCAATTGTATGTTTCCAAAAAACTCCTTATTCTATAAGTTTTTTCAAAATTTCTCCAACAAATTTTGATTTTACCAAACCTTTTAATACTTTAGATTTAAAAGAATTTGGTAAAATTGAAGATATTCAAATGTCCCAAGGTAAAAATCCTGCAATTGCAATCTTTATACCTGCCCAAAAATCTAATCCTGCATTTATTAAAATCTATTCATTAACAAATTTGAAAAACCCTGTATCTCAAAAACAATTTTTTAAAGGTGAATCATGTTCTTTCAAATGGAATTCTTTAGGTACTTCAATATTAGCCCTCGTTTCAACTGATGTTGATTCAACTAATAAATCTTATTATGGTGAAACTCAATTATATTTATTGGATATTTCTGGTTTATTTGTTCAAAAAATTAATCTTGATAATGATGGTCCAATTCATGAAATTACCTGGTCTCCAACTTCAAGAGAATTTGCTGTAATTTATGGTTATATGCCTGCAGTTACAACTTTCTTTGATTCAAGAGGTAATCCAATTCATTCATTACCGAAATCTTCAAGAAATACTATTTTGTATTCACCTCATGCCAAATATATTTTAGTTGCTGGTTTTGGTAATTTACCTGGTGATATCGATATTTTAGATAGACAAAATAAGTTTACTAAAATCAAATCTTTTACTGCTTCAAATACCAGTGTTTGTAAATGGTCTCCAGATGGTAGATTTATTTTAACTGCAACTACAAGTCCAAGATTAAGAGTTGATAATTCAATTAAAATTTGGTATTTTAATGGTACTTTGATGTATTTTAAAGCCTTTAATGAATTAAATAGTGTTGATTGGAAATTCCAAAAATTATCAGATTTCCCTCCAATTTCGGTTTCAAAATTCGATAAACCAGATTGTGATCAGCATAAATCTGCTTTAGAATATTTATCTAGAAATACTAAAAATAATTCTAATGGTGTTGTTAAAAAAGGTGCTTATAGACCTCCACACGCAAGAAATAGTGGAACTGCTTCAACTGGTAGATCATTAGCTGATTTACATGAGCAAAGGCAAAGTGGTCAAAGAACTTCCATTCCAGGAAATAATCCAATTAATCAATCATCTCCCTCAACACCTGTGGGATCTGATAGTAAATCAGCCCAAAAGAATAGAAAAAAACGTGCAAACAAAAAAGCAGAAGGCAATAGTGTATCAGCAAGCTCATCACCAGTTCCTCAATCACAGCCTAATGATTCATCTGATTTAGTTATTGGTGGTGTTTTCAGCATTGAAGAGAAGAAAATTCGTAATTTATTGAAAAAACTTAGAGCTATTGAAACATTAAAGGCGAAACAGGATAATTTCGAACATTTAGAAGACACACAGTTGTTAAAGATTCAAACTGAATCTGTTGTTCGTAAAGAACTCGAATCACTTGGATGGAAAGAATAAATAATAGAGGTATTTTGTCTTGTATAATGTCTGTATATTTTATTTCCTAAACAGTAAACTCTTTGTCACATTCATGTTGCGGTCGACCGTCGTGGCAATGGCCAGCCAATGAAATTGCGCGCTCGAATTTCTACAAGTATGTTTTTCGCTTTTCGCTTTCGACGAGTGAAAGATGAGAAGAGAGTTGTAAATGTGTTTTGAAATAGCTGATTACTGTTTTGTTTGAAGTTTTTAAAGTTAGACAACCATCACAGCAATCATGTACAGAATCGGTGCTCAACAAATCGCTCGTGCGTCTTCTGCGCAAGCAAGGTATGTGTTATTTAAGCTTTGTGGTAATATGTTTTGGACCATGTTTAAAAGACTGGTTCACTTTTTTTGCCACTAAATTATGCTATATCGGGTTTCTTCAATTCTTCTCAAGTCAATAAATTACACTTTTTTATGAATACATTGAGGTTTTTACCGTTTTTTTCCTTCCTTTTCTTAGAATAAATACTAACATTATTATCAATATTTATACACGTATACACGTTTAATTTTTTTTTAATCAGAAACTATGCAACCCTTAGAGAAATTGAAATGAGATTAAAATCTATTAAGAATATTGAAAAGATTACTAAGACCATGAAGATTGTTGCATCTACAAGATTAGGTAAAGCTCAAAAGGCAATGACATCATCAAGAGTTTATCAAGAATCCGATTTAGATTTCTTTAAAACCGCTGAAACTGCAGCACCAGAAGGTTCAGACAAGACACTTATTATTGCAATTACTTCTGATAAAGGTTTATGTGGTTCAATTCATTCTCAAATGGGTAAGAAAGTTAAACATGCAATTAACGAATTCCCAACTGCTGATGTCGTTACAGTTGGTGATAAAACTAAAACTCAAGTTTTAAGATCTCATGCTGATAAATTAGTTTTATCATTTAATGGTGTTGGTAAGGAAACTCCATCATTCAATGAAGCTTCACTGATTGTTGATGAAATTGCAAAATTAGGTGATTATGATAAGATTGTTGTTTTATATAATAAATTCGTTTCATCAGTTTCATTTGAACCATCTGCAGCTTCTATTTTCTCAGAATCTGCAATTGATGCATCAAGCAAATTATCCGTTTTTGACATTGAAGATGATAATGGTACAACTGCAGTTTTATCAAGAGTTGCTTTAACCAATGCAGTCTTTGCAGGTATGGCTGAAGGTTACGCATCTGAAATTTCTGCTAGAAGAAATGCCATGGATAATGCATCTAAGAATGCAGGTGATATGATTAATAAATACTCTATCTTATATAACAGAACTAGACAAGCTGTTATTACTAACGAATTAGTTGATATTATTACTGGTGCTTCCTCATTAGATTAGGTACTACAATAAATTAAAAATTACATTACTGAAATGAAACATTAATTATTTATTTATAATATAATATCTACTTACATATCATTATTTATTATTTATACTATTTATTTATATTTATTAAACTCTTATGAATTAAACTCAAGCATAGAGTAGTTATAAACAATCAGCTTGTTAAAGGTGAGAAAAAACCTGAAAACCAATCACCCCACCCGGCGCACCATTCCAGTCACACCGCCCGGGTGGGTTTTCTCCTTCCTCAATATAAAAGGCGCATGTATGCCACCTGTTCCATTATCTCCTGTTCTTGCATAATAACTCTTTGATATATTTTTATTTCAACAAATAGATAACCATCTATCTGAATATAACAAAACACAACATGTCCCTAGCTAACAAACTTTCCGTCAAAGATCTTGCAATTGCAGGTAAAAGAGTCTTCATTAGAGTTGATTTCAACGTTCCATTAGATGGTGATAAAATTACAAACAATCAAAGAATTGTTGCTGCATTACCAACAATTGAATATGTTTTACAACAAAAGCCAAAATATGTTGTTCTTGCATCTCATTTGGGTAGACCAAATGGTGAAGCTAACCCTAAATTTTCTTTAAAACCAGTTGCTACTGAATTAGAATCTTTATTAAACAAAAAGGTTATTTTCCTTAACGATTGTGTCGGTGCTGAAGTTTCAAAAGCTTGTGCTGATGCACCTGAAGGTTCAGTTATACTTTTAGAAAACTTAAGATTCCATATTGAAGAAGAAGGTTCAAAGAAAACTGCTGAAGGTAAAGTTAAAGCTGATAAAGCAGATGTTGAAAAATTCAGACAACAATTGACTTCATTAGCTGATCTTTATGTTAATGATGCATTTGGTACTGCACACAGAGCACATTCTTCAATGGTTGGTTTTGAACTAGAACAAAGAGCCGCAGGTTTCCTTATGGCTAAAGAATTAGAATATTTCTCAAAAGCTTTAGAAGATCCTGTTAGACCATTCTTAGCTATTTTAGGTGGTGCAAAAGTTTCTGATAAAATTCAATTAATTGATAATTTATTGGATAAAGTTAACATGCTTATTATTGGTGGTGGTATGGCTTTCACTTTTAATAAAGTTATAAATAATGCCAGTATTGGTCAATCATTATTTGATAAGGATGGTGCAGAAATTGTTCCAAAATTAGTTGAAAAGGCAAAGAAAAATAATGTTAAAATCTATTTACCTGTTGATTTTGTCACTGGTGATAAATTTGCAGCAGATGCAACTGTTGGTTATGCAACAACTGCTGAAGGTATTGCTGATAACTTAATGGGTTTAGATGTTGGTGAAAAGACCAATGCTGAATTTGCTAGTGCAATTGCTCAAGCAAAGACTATTGTTTGGAATGGTCCACCAGGTGTTTTTGAATTTGACAATTTTGCAAATGGTACTAAATCCATGTTAAATGCATGTATTAAATCTTGTGAAAACGGTAACACCGTTATCATTGGTGGTGGTGATACTGCAACTGTTGCAAAGAAATTCGGTGCAACTGATAAATTATCTCACGTTTCAACCGGTGGTGGTGCATCTTTAGAATTATTAGAAGGTAAGGAATTACCAGGTGTTGCATTCTTATCTAACAAATAATTTTAATTGATTTAATTTATGTCTTTTAGTTTATAGTACGGTTATAGTTAATGAAAAAATAATATACGATTAAACAATAAAAAAAATAAAAAATTCATTTTCTTGTGTATTGTAATGTCAATTAAGATTATGATACAAGAAAGCTTAACAAGAACGTATTATGGTAGGATTTATACATCAGATCTTAAGAAATTTATATGGTTTAAAATTTCATTACATATCACTTCTGAATTAATACCTTCGTTTTTAAATGTTGTAAACTCGATTTTTTCATCACATAACAGTGTTTTCATATTCCTCCATGTATTTAGTTCAAAATCATAGTTCGCCTTTTTAATAAAATCTTTACCAAACAACCTATTCCTTTTATTATCATCTGAATTTATAATTATATCATCCTTATATAAATTCCATGGATCTAGCTTAGGGAAATTTGCATGTAAAAATAATAATTTAGGTTCTTCAAAAGTGTTTTTAACTGATAAATTCTTATATTTTTCTAACAGTTTAAAATCATCAACTGGATTAAACTGTCCCATTGCACTACCATAAAAATTACCTTTTCTAAATCTACCTAGAGCAATCACATGTTTTTTAACTGCATAATAGCTATTATCTAATGCATGTGCCGCTGCTAAAAATGTTTCTTTATCCCCTTCACCTGCTGCACCTTGTGATAATAGCGGATAATAATAGTCAGGTCCATAAGTATTATAGTATAATGATAATAGGATGGTATTAAAATGTTTACGTTTAGAAATTAAAACTTGTCCACTTTCAGTTGTTGGGTCAGGTAATGTATTCTCCAATTGATGGAAAAGTATTTCACCATTTGGTGCTAACGGCTTAATATTTTTACCATATTCTTTATAACCAAAAGATCTGCGGTTTGCTAAATCAATTTTTTTATTGATTATGTTATAAAATTTCGGATTTGTTGTACGTTTCCAAAAATCTGGCCACAAAACTAATCCATATTCAATGAACGGTAGTGATTCAAAAATATCTGTTGGATCTGTTAATGCCGTATTATCAGCATCCAATAGAAGAACATTTTCAAAACTTGATAATGCTAATGCTAAACTCTTATATTGATATCCTTGAAGATGATAATTTCCTGTGATTTCATCACCAACTAATTTTGGTAGATATATACATTTTGCTTTATATTTTGGAAAGACATCCTTACAGATATTTAATTCGTATTCTTCATAATTTGGAATTAGAATTTCAATTGGTAAGTTACATCCAAGTTGTCGTATATTCATGATTGAAATCAAAGTTAACCATGAAAATTTATCACCGCCAACATAAACAATACCATTTGAATTTGATTCATAAATATTTTTAGGATATTCATTTGGTAATGATTCAACAAAATTGGAATGTTTTAACTTTAATTCCTTTACTTGTTCATCTGAAACCTTTAAATATTTTAGTAATTCATCATATGTAAGTAATGGATATTCTTCATTATCAACCGCTTGAACATCACATTTACCATTTAAGTATTCATTTAATGGGTCAATTGAAGGTTTTGAACTTTTAATAATTTGAAATATAGATTGAAAGAACGCTTTACGTTGATTAAGTCTTGAATCAGACAATGAATCCTCATTTATGAAATCTAAAGTTTGATCACCAGTCTTTTCATCAATTATTTCGTTATTCCCAAGATCAAATTTTGTTGAATTTATTTTAGGAAAAAGGGATACCACAACAATCAATAATAATGACAAGGATAAAACTTTGAGTAATAAAGACTTTCTCAATCCTAACATGATTAATAGATTAGCAAGGTATATATTGAAAATATAAACCAATCTATCTTCAAAAAACCAAAATACACTACAAAACTCTATTCAAAAATTTAACTTTTTGAACACTTTGTGCAGAAAACAACAGCAATCTTAGCACTCAACGCGTTTCCCACCTTTCGAGCTCCAACTTCCGTTTCTAACGTTTTCGCTATGAGTTTTCCGCAATGTGATGATGCATGTTCTTTTTCATATCGTTCGATAAGATTTCTAACCGTCCCGAAATGTTGTTGGATAGCACATGCTTTATCCAAACTGACCCCATGAATGGTCATTAGTAATCTAACAAACATTTCTCCTACCGTAACCATCGATGATTTGCCCAATATTTCATTGAAAGTATCAAATGAATAAACAACTTCCTTATCTGGTTGCGTTTCTCTAATAGCTTTTAAAATATGATTATAATCACGTTGCGTATTTAAATCCCTTGGTTTCAATACCAATAATGATTTATTTTGATAGTATTTCTTGATCACGTTATGTAATTCATTTATAAAAGTTATTGTTTCACTTGGGTCTTTTGTTCTAACAGTATGGAAATTTGAATATGTTGTATTCATCGAAATTGAGGTTTTGATTGCTTCTGCAGCTTTAGAAATATCTGATGATGTTTGTTCTTCAACAATATAAAAAATCCTTTTCATACCACTTCTTATTAATCTTGATTTTTGTTCTCTAAATCTACCATCAATAATTGAACCTGCCAAATCATCCAATCTTTTTCTTTCAAATATAAAATCAAGTGCACATACTAGTTTGGTTTTTTTGTTAATACCAACCCAAATACCGTCACCAACAGGTAATGTTCTAGTTTCAGCATTTATTCCTTTATCCTTTAAAGTTTTAGAAAAAACGTCTCTATCTTGTTTTGAAAAAACTTCTCTATTATCCAAAATAAACTTTATGACATAGCTACCTTCTTTCCAAGTTTCACAATCTGATTTATTTGCATTATTAATGTTATTTGTTAAATCATTGACTAACCTTAATGATGAATGTGATGATAAAGCAACTGGATTTGATTGATCTTTCATTAGATCTTCAATTGCACCACCTTTAATTGGTGTTAATTTACAAATAGTTCTAGAAATATTAGGCGAACTACTTGCCAATGGATTTCTTGTAGTATTTCGATTTGGATGATCCATAAATGAATTATCTCTTGATGACGATAAATCTTGATTTACAGTATGAATTTTAGAAGATGGATTAATTAGTTCTAATTCTTTTAATTGAAGTGCAACCTTTTCCCCCTCAGGGGTTAAGGAATAATAATGTGGATTACCAAATTCAATAACATATTCATTACTAATTAAGGTTTTAATACTATTCCAAGCCGAATAAAAATTCCCTGTTGATGCATTACCTTGAAACGAAGAATTACAATAAATTGTAGCTTTTTTAATTATTTCATTTTTGGTCATACCATTATTAGTTTCATCATAAAGTAATAATGCAAGCATGATTGCATAACCACCAGACCTAACTTTTGGAACGTAAGCTTTATTACTTGATTTTTTTGCCTTTTTTGAAGATACATTAGTTTTATCAGTTTCATTATCATTTTCAGAATCACTGTCATCATTTTTTTTCTTCCTTTTATTATTCTTTTTTGCAGCTCGTTCTGACTTTTCCTTCTCCTTTCTATCTTTCTCTCTTTGTTTTTCCTTCATAGTCTCAGGCAGTTCAGGGAAATCATAACCAAACTCATCACAATAAGAAACCAATTTATTGTTTAAAGTTTGAACTATATTAGACCCAAAAAATTTTAAATCGATTAGTTGTTGTGGATGTTGGATAGCTGTTGGAAATTGTTTTAAACTTCTAATTGCATTTGAATATGTATAAGCAGTTTTGGATTTTGCTTGAGACTTGAGTGTGTATTCTACTTGCATCCAATCTAGAAATAGATGGCGCAAGTCTTGTGGAAGACTCATTGTTAAGAAGAGTCTGGTTGGATAAATATAAGATGAAATATGTTTAAGAAAGCAAAGAAAATTGCTGGAGAAAACGAAGGCTCGTTCATCTTATGAAAATTCAATTACTTTTTATTTTCTTTCACTATTTGCCATTTACTACTAAACTTATATCACTGCTAATACTACATAAATATTATTGCGTTATCACATTATCACATTATCATACTTATTAAAAATATTCTATACAGGATATACATATATATATGTATGTAGATACATCATAATTTATTTCCTTGGTTTAATAGTGGCTTCTTCTGGTTGATCAGAAGTATTACGAGATGCAGACCATGGATCATTTTCATCGTTTTCAGCTTTCAATTGTGCATCAGTTTGTAATTTTGAGTTTGTTTTACTCTTAATTGTTTGATGTGTTATATGATTTTCAACATTATGTCCTGATTTGTTTAACAAGTTAGCAGTGTTTTTTGCACTTTGAGAATCAACTCTGTCCATTTCCTTTACAAGATTTGATTCTATCCTTTTTTGCTGTAAATCTTTATTATAAAGTTGCTCACTATCTTTAAATTGTGCCATTAATTGTAAATTACGAACTCTTTCTTCATCTTGTAAAATATCAAATATTGAAGGTGGTCTCTTTCTTGAGAACTTTAACCATTGAACCCATTGAATGGGGATTCTATCAAAATAATTAAGTAATAAAGGTTCAGGTTTATATGGTTCCATTAATCGACGAGGTCTAATATTGGGCTTCTTACCATTGATATAAAATTCCCAATAGGTATTAGCTTCAAGATCGTATCCGACAAAGAACTTCTTTCTAAAAGGCACGTTTGGCAGTGCCTTCCATCTGAAATAGAGTTGTTTCCACACAGGAATTCTTTCATAAAATAACTTGAGCTTGTCAGACATTTGATACCAGACAAGGGAAATCTTTCTTGATAGAATATCAGTATAATCAGAGACTTCCTTTGCAAAAATGATCATTTGTCAATCAATTTCTTTGTCAAAGCGAGAGGAAACAATTGGTGGGAAACCGTGGGAAACCGTGGGAAACCGAGAGAAACCGAAGGAAACCGTGGGAAACTTTAAATGTCACCCATGAAAAAGCTGGAACCTGTCAAACAAAGGTTGATTCTAACATTTTCTAGACCACTACAGGAGTATATTTCAACAAGAGATTATATATACAAAGTCAATCACAAAGTCAGGTTCTACAAAGAAAATCATCTTCTACCAGAAATCCTTTCCAACTCTACAATATTTACCTAAAATAACATCCATTTTGCTAACAAATACTCATTTATTTGTTTCATATTGTTGATACAATGTTTCAAAATAAGGTTTCAGTTTTAACATCTATTTTGCCTTTATTATTATTATTCTTATCAACTCCCATTTTTGCACATACTAATTCAACACTATACACATTATGTAGAAATTCTGATCTTTATGATTTACTTGATACCATCATAAATTATGAATCAAGATTTAATTCGAAATTTCACTATGATTGGGTCTTTTTAAACGATGAACCTTTTGATGATCATTTCACATTGCTAGTTTCAAATGCTGTTTCTGGTACTGCTAAATTTGGGTTAATCGACTCAGATCATTGGTCAATCCCTAAACATATAAATCAAACCACAATGCATGAAAATATAATGAATGTTATGAATGATCCTGATGGTGCTTACCCATATGCTGGTTCACTCAGTTATAGAAATATGTGTAGATTTGAGAGTGGTTTTTTCCAATGGCACCAATTATTACTTGATTATGATTATTTTTGGAGAATTGAACCTGGTGTTAAATTATATTGTGATATTAACTATGATATTTTTGAATTTATGATTGATAACGGAATTAATTATGGATTTACAATCTCAATGTTAGAATATCCTAAAACTATTCCTTCATTATTTCCAAATTTATTGAATACTTTAAATACGTTAGATTTATCACATCTTTTAACATCATCTGATAATTATTCAAAGTTCATAATTGATTCCATTAAAAAAACTTATAATTTGTGTCATTTTTGGACTAATTTTGAAATTGGTAATTTAAATATTTTCAGAAGTAATGAGTATACGGAAATATTTAATGGACTGGATTCAACTGGCGGTTTTTATTATGAACGTTGGGGTGATGGCCCTGTTAGAACATTAATTTTATCAGTAATTTTAAAACAACCAACAATTAAACGTTTTGAAAATTTGGGTTATGAACATCATCCATATTTACAATGTCCAAAAGACCTGAATTATAGAGTCGAAAACAGATGTTCTTGTGATCATGAGTTGGATATATCTGATAGATGGTTTAGTTGCTCATGGTATTTTGATAATTTATTCGACTCACAATCTATGCACACTCAACCCCAACATCAACACCAACACCAACATCAACGCATGATAGCATAATGATTTATGTCTTTTATTATATGTCAACCTTTTTATACCTTTTATTCCCCAGCATTATTATACCTTTAGCATCCATTGACATCATTTTAGTATTAGTTAACTAAACTTTAAGCTCGCGCGTTAGGGAACTATTGATTGTTCTTTTTTTCTCTTTCTTTGAACAAGCTACATATCTTTTATAAAATATACTAACGGTTAAAATATGCCCAAACAGCAACGACAGCGTTCGATCTTTGATTTTGGAATAACTAGAAAGGTAGATGAAAATATAATTGATATTGAGAAAAAAGTAGAGTTAGACAGCTTTTTATGTCCTATTTGTCGATTCGACCTAACCAAATTCAATATTCATGCAAGGGCGGTGCATGTTAATAGATGTATTGATCCGCCAGTAAGGGATACTAAAGAGGTACCAGTAAAGAAAAAGAGGAAAATGGAAAGCAACAAAAGTGTTGAAAAAGCAGTCACTGTAAAAGAAGAAATTATTGATAGGGAAATTATTATTAAGGAAGAAATAGTTACAAATACAGAAATCGAAACACCAACTGAAAACATAAAGAAAAAGGAAAATATACCCAAAACCAGCACATTATTACCGCTTAAATCAAAAAAACGGTCAGGTAAACCAAAACCACCAATTCCAGAACATAAAATTTTAAAATTCACGGGAACATCAACAATAATTGCCGTTGATGCGTTTTGTTATTCACCAAATAAAGAGATTTCAATTTACTTATTAACACATTTTCATTCCGATCATTACGGAGGACTATGTAAATCATGGGATAATGGATCGTTAATTGTTTGCACTCCTATAACCGCAAGATTATTACAACACAAATTTAAATATCCTGTGGAGAAACTTTTTATTTTAACAAATTATGGTCAAAAATATGATTTAAATGATTTAAAAATAACTGTATTTGACGCAAATCATTGTCCAGGTGCTGGAATTTTTGTCATTGAATATAAAGATATCAAATATTTACACTGTGGTGATTTTAGAGCAAATGAAGATATGATTAGAACGTTAAATACGAACTTTCCAGAAGGGTTTAGTAAATGCTATCTTGATACAACATATTATAACCCAACCTATAAGTTCCCAAAACAATCAGATGTCGTGAAATTTACCAGTGATTGGATTAAATTAAAGTGTCAAGTTCATAAGTCTACCCAAAAAAGAGTCATTGATTTTTTCACCAAAAGAAACAAATTAAATGCTTCTGAATTTTTAATAGTTATTGGGACATATTCAGTTGGTAAGGAAAAGCTGGCTTTAGGGATAGCTGAATCATTGAATACTAATATATTATGTACTAAGGAAAAATACGATACAATGAAATTATACCAATGGGACGAATTATCATCGAGAATAAAAACAGGAGAAGAAGATGAAATGGATTGTGGTATTCATTTATTGCCGATTAGTAAAACGAAAAAAGCTCAAATGATACAATACTTAAAAAAATATTCTAGTAAATACAAATCTATTCTGGTAATTGTTCCTACTGGATGGACTTTTGGATATAGCAAGGATATAGAAAGGGACAATACAAGGGATGGAATTATAGATGCATTTGAACGTGGGTTCAGTAATGTTAGTAAATCTGAAATTAATGGTGGGTTAGCACCTGTACGCAAAATACAAGTTCCGTACAGTGAACATTCATCATATTCCGAGCTATGTATGTTTGTGCATGGTTTGAATTATGTTAATGAGTGGATTGCGACCGTTAATATGCAGAGCATAGATAATTCTCAGATACATGATATGAAATAGAGTTTTGTACTATGTAACATTAACTATGTATTTAATGATTATGAATCTGAAACTGAAGTTGACTGATTCATGTTGCAGACGACCGACGCAAAAAAAAATAAAATTTTTTTCTCGCTTTTTCTTTCATGAATTTCACTTCCCAACGGTGGCAAGTGTATTGTTGTTATAGCGTTGATAGGATATGTTTTTTTTGTAAAACGGACGTGTCATTTGCACTATTTACACACATACAAACTTAGCTAGATCTACTTTTAGTTTGTGACAGGTCGCTCTCAATTTTCCAGTTACTTTAATACAGCTACCTTGGTTCTTTTTTAAATATAAGATACAACCTAGCCGAATTTTTTTTACCAATTTGTTTTCTAACAAAACTTAAATAATAAATTATAATTTTTACATAAAAAATAACAATTAACTAACCATGGATATTACTGTTTATTTAGAAAATGCAATTTTAAACCCTGATCCAGTTCAAAGACAACAGGCAGAACATGAATTAGCATCACTGTGTGAAAACAACTGGATTCAATATATCGGTTTATTAATTCAAGCCCTTGGCGATGATTCTAAAAGGACTGAAATTAGAATGTTGGCAGGTTTAAATGTTAAAAATGAATTGACTTCCAAAGATCAATCAAAAAAGCAACAACAAGCAGAAAGATGGATTTCAATTGACCAAGAAACTAAGAACCATTTTAAGTCAATTTCTCTTAATACTTTATTAACATCTGATGAAAGAGTTGCTAATCAAGCTGCCTCGCTAGTTGCTGCAATTGCTGACATTGAATTACCAAGATCGGAATGGCCGGATTTAATTGATATAATTGTTGATAATACAAAGCCTGAAAAACCGGTTAATGTTAAAAGATCTTCATTATTAACAATCGGTTATATTTGTGAATCTGCTGATCCAAATAATGAAGTTGTTCAAAGTTATTCAAATGGTATTTTAATTGCAATTGTTCAAGGTGCTCAATCATCTGAAGAATCTATAATTGTTAGAAAAACTGCCCTCAATGCATTAGCAGACTCTCTTGAATTTATAGAATCAAACTTTCAAAGAGAAGGTGAAAGAAATTATATCATGCAAGTTGTTTGTGAAGCTGCTGCTTCAAATGATTTTGAATTACAAGCTTTAGCATTTGGTGCATTAGCAAAAATTATGAGTTTATTTTATACCTATATGTCAGTTTATATGGAAAAGGCATTATATAATTTAACAGTTACTGGTATGAAATCTGAAAATGATAATGTTGCTTGTATGGCTGTTGAATTTTGGAGTACAATTTGTGAAGAAGAATTGGACATTCAAATTAGTAAAGAAGAAATTGAATTAAATGGTAATATACATAATGAAGATTTAACTTGCTATAATTTTGCATTAATTGCAATTCCTGATGTCCTGCCAGTTTTATTAGAATTATTAACAAAACAAAATGATGATTTTGAAGATGATACTTGGTCTGTTGCAATGGCAGCTGCTGCATGTTTACAATTATTTGCTCAAGATACAACTAATTATGTCGTTCAACCAACTTTACAATTTGTTGAAAATAATTTATCATCAGATAATTGGAGAAATAGAGAAGCCGCAGTGATGGCATTTGGTTCTATTTTAGATGGTCCTGATAAAACAGAATTGAAAACTTTGATTAGTCAAGCTTTACCACCAATTTTTTCATTAATTACAGATAAGAATATTCAAGTCAAAGAAACTGTCTCATGGTGTTTAGGCCGGATTACTGAATTAGTTATTGAAGCAATTGATGTTAATACCATGTTAGGACCAATAATTGATGCTTTAGTAGATGGTTTCAAAGATCATCCAAAAGTTGCCACAAATTGTTGTTGGACTTTAATCAATTTAACTGAACAATTATGTGCTGATAATTTAGCTGACAGTGCAAATAGATCAAATCCAACAATTTTATCACAGTATTTCCCAAAAGTCATTCCTTCCTTATTACAAGTTTCATTGAAAGACGATAATGAATATTCATCTAGAACTTCATCATATGAAGCATTATCTACCATTGTTTTATACAGTTCAGATTCTGAATTGCCATTAATTTCAGAAGTAGCAAATGAAGTTTTACGTAGGTTAGATTTATCAATTAAAATGCAATTACAGTTTCAAACCGGTAAAATTTCATTAAATGGTGAAGAAAAGGCTTTATTGGAAGAATTACAATCAAATATCCTGTCATTATTAACAAACATAATTAGAAGAATGGGATCAGAAATTAATAATGTTTCAGATAATTTAATGTCAAAATTATTAGAATTATTACAAGTTCAAACCGATGATTCAATCATTGAAGAAGATATTTTTATGGCAATTTCGTCAATTGCTACTTCAGTCCATCAAAATTTCAATAAATATATGCCAACGTTTTTACCATTTTTAACAAAGGAATTAAGAAATGTCGAATCACCAATTTGTGATTCATCAATTGGTTTAGTTGTTGATATTGTTCACTCGTTGGGTGATTCATTCTTACCTTACTGTCAAGGTTTCATGACAATTTTAGGTGAAATTATTTCAAATCCTACAATTCGCCCAGAATTGAGACCATTAATTTTATCTTGTTTTGGAGATATTGCATCATCAATTGGTAATGAATTTATTCAATATTTAAACACCGTGATGAGCATTTGTTTGAGTGCACAGACTATTGAAATTCAAGATCATTCACCTGAACAAGAAGATTACATGTTTACATTACATGAAGCAGTTTTAAATACTTATGTTGGAATTGTTGCTGGTTTACAGAATAATCCAAACGCATTAAGTTCTTATTTACCACAATTGTTCAATTTCTTAATGATGGTTTATGCTAATCCGATTTTATCAAATAATGATGATATCTACAGAGCAGCAGCTGGTTTATTAGGTGATCTTGCTCAAAGTTTCCATTCAATTAACCAACCATTAGAACTTTATAGGCAAGAATGGATTTCATCATTCTTGAAAAAAGGTAAAACAAATCCAAGGTTTTCTCAAAGTACAAGAGACACAGCAAAATGGGCGAGAGATCAACAAAAGATTATGCTTTCCTCATTATAGCTTCAATTAAACCTTGGCACATTAACATGTATTTATTCATTTAACTTGATTTTCAATGACATAACTTTGTTGTTTTGTAGTTTTTTGTATGTTTTTTTTTTTCAGATTTTATTTTATTAATTTTAACTCTTTAATATTTTATCCTTTTCTATTTTTACTTTTACTTTTCACCTTTACTTTTCTTTCCTATACCTTAAAACCTTTTTACATTCTTAACGACCTCTCCTCCCTTTCCTCTCTTTCTCTTCTCTCCCTTTTATACATTTTTGCATATCTAATCTATATAAATGAATCTTTAAAAATAATTAATATATTTCGGCGCAGACTGAATTTTCGGAGAATAAAATAATAACTTATTCCCGTGTGAGAATACTACAAGCACCAGTAATTCTCTTCACAATTATAACTTCATAAATAAATATGTCTGCATTTGCGGCATCTGATTTTAACTCACATGATTATTCATTATTTAGACCTTCATATTCCTCTGGATTCTTCAAGTATATTTTAAAGTACGCAGGATTTAATAAAAATGTATGGACATCAGATACGTTATCAATTGTTGATATTGGTTCAGGTCCAGGAACATGTATAATTACTTTATTACCAATCATTTATGAATATGTTAAATTAAAAGATTTAGATGTAAAAAAGATTAAAATATATGTATCTGATGTGTCTGAAGTTATGCTCAATGAAGCCCAGAAGAATATAAATCATATTTTAGAAATATTTGATGATAAAACTTTGTTTACAATCAATTATTTACTTACCGGTGGTGAAGAAATTGCTAATTTTGTTGAGGCAGAAACAATTGATCTTGTTCTGGCGGCTGAATGTGCACATTGGTTACAAGTTGATAAATTATTTCAATCAGTTCATAAAATTTTGAAATCCGAAACTGGTGTATTTGCATATTGGGGGTATGTTGATCCGAATTTTATCAAAGTTAACGGTAGTAAAGAAGCTGCTGATAAAGTTAATATATTTTATGATGATTTTGTTTATGAGAAAGGTGGTAAACTTGGTCCATATTGGGAACAACCAGGTCGTAGAATATTACGCAGTTTATACAAAGATATAAACAAATTAATTTTGAACGACGAAAGATGGAAGGATAATGTTATTTGTACCAGGGATATCAAAAATCAAAAGATCACTATCGTTAATAGAGCTTCTAACTTTAAAATGGATCAAAATATTTTAAAAATTGCCAAGCACATGAAAGTAATTGATTTTCTTTCATATATGGATACATGGAGTTCATCAAGTAGATGGAACAAAGAAAATCCAACAAAGGGTAAAGTTAGTTTATTGTTTTATGAGCAATTGGAACCAATTATCTGTTGGAAGTTAACTGATACTATCGAAACTGAATTGCAAACAGTTTATTCACTAAATAAGAAGCAATGATCAAAATAAAAAAAAGCGTATTTAGTCAGTATAATAATAGTACTATATAACAATTAAATTAAAATTCAATATAAAAGAATTATTTATTTTTATTTTATTTTATATTTAAAATTTTAGAATTATTTATTTATTCAGCTTTACCACCCTTTCTTGCAATTAATGCCTTTCTGTCCTTATCTAAGTGTAATTTAGTAATGACAACCTTGGATGGGTGAATGTTTAATGGAATTGAAGCACCATTAGATTTTTCTTTAGTTAATTTTTCAAGTTGAACAGCAAACTTTAATCTGTAAACAGATGAAATTTTACCTTCTTGACCTTTCTTGGAACCTCTGACAACTAAAACTTGATCTTCCTTTCTGATTGGCATAGATTTGACACCGTATTGTTCTCTTAATTCCTTAGAAAGTGGAGCAGACATCATAACCCTTCTGACAGATGATGGTGCATTGAAGTAAGCCTTTCTAGACTTTGATCTAGAAGAAGAAACGTCTATGATAAAAAATATAATGAAATTTAGTTTAATGTTAGTATTTTTTCATAAAAAAATAAATATTAATGAAAATATAAAGAACAGCTATTTATTTTGTATTATTATCCTTGAAAATTAATAGTGTAAAAATTCAAATAACTTCAGAGTTTCACATTGTATAAATGTATATACTATAATCAAATTTGATAATTTGGTGTGCCGTTGATATTTCATTTTTACTGATGCACTAATAAGAGACTAAACAAGACTTTCATATCGTTATTAATTCTTAAATTCTTAATATTTCCAATATTTTATCAATTTCAATACAAGTTCTATGCAAAACACAAAATAATAATCAATAACAAGTTCAATAGTTCAATTTAGTAAATGCTAATTGTACATACCCTTTGAAACCTTAGCCATTATGTGTGTTGATCTCTAGTTGGTTGATAGAAAAATTCAATAAATTTAACAAAATATTCCAATATTGAAAAATTGCTGTTGTTCTTTCGATAATTGCACTGCACAGTTTTCCTCACAGAGAGAATTGAGAATTGCGAATAGGGAATGAGAGGGTTCCCAATTAAGAGCTGTGACGCGGTTTTGTCTAACAAATTTTTTTGGTGCGGTGCAAAGGTGTGACAAAATTATTAAACCCTTTAGTAATGCACGTGATCAAAAAATAATGATGTTTTTTGGACTATCGACTTTTTTAAGCAACGAAAATCTGACGCGTATATTTTTTTTTCTTCTTTTGCAATTAGTAATTAATTTTTGATTTTGTTTGTGTTTGGCAAATTGTGGAATTTTACAGCTGGTATTTGCCCTCGTTTGCTGATTTTACGTGTTTGTTTTACGTGTTTGTCTTTTTTTTGTAACTTTTCCTTATAATAAAGTGTATTCCCAAATTTTCTCTTGGTTTCTCTCGTTTTGATTTTTTTGTGCTTTATTTGTTTATTTCTTATTTGTTTATTATAACATTCTTTAATCACAATGAACGTTATTAAAAGAGACGGTCGTAGAGTCCCTGTCCAATTTGACAAAATTTCTTCAAGATTAGAAAAATTAGCATATGGTTTAGATACGAAACATGTTCATCCAAGTGCAATTACCCAAAAGATTATTTCTGGTGTTTATGATGGTGTCACAACCATTGAATTAGATAATCTAGCTGCAGAAACTGCTGCTTATATGACGACAATTCATCCTGATTATGCTGTATTAGCGGCAAGAGTTGCAATTTCCAATTTACAAAAACAAACTACAAAAAAATTCAGTGAAGTCGTTGATAAATTATACACATATGTTGATCCAAAGAATGGTAAGCCTTCTCCAATGATCTCAACAGAAACTTGGGAAATTGTTCAAAAAAATGCCAATGTTTTAGATGATGCAATTCATTACGATAGAGATTTTAGTTATAACTATTTTGGTTTCAAAACTTTAGAAAGATCTTATTTATTAAGATTGGATGGTAAAATTGCTGAAAGACCTCAACATTTAATTATGAGAGTTGCTGTTGGTATTCATGGCAATGATATCAGATCTGTTATTGAAACTTATAATTTAATGTCAAAAAGATACTTTACACACGCTTCTCCAACTCTATTTAATGCTGGTACCCCAAGAAATCAAATGTCTTCATGTTTTCTTGTTGCAATGCAAGATGATTCAATTGAAGGTATTTATGATACTTTAAAACAATGTGCATTAATTTCCAAAACTGCTGGTGGTATTGGTTTACACATTCATAATATTAGATCAACTGGCTCCTATATTGCTGGTACAAATGGTACATCAAACGGTATCATTCCAATGATTAGAGTTTTTAATAATACCGCAAGATATGTTGACCAGGGTGGTAATAAAAGACCTGGTGCATTTGCCTTATACTTAGAACCATGGCATGCAGATATTTTAGATTTTATTGATATTAGAAAAAATCACGGTAAGGAAGAAATTAGAGCAAGAGATTTATTCCCTGCATTATGGATACCAGATTTATTCATGAAAAGAGTTGAACAAAATGGCGACTGGACATTATTTTCTCCAAGTGAAACTCCTGGTTTATCAGATGTTTATGGTGATGAATTTGAAGAACTCTATACTAAATATGAAAATGAAAATAGAGGTAGAAAAACTATTAAAGCACAAAAGTTATGGTATTCTATTTTGGAAGCTCAAACAGAAACTGGTACACCATTTATGTTATATAAGGATGCATGTAATAAAAAATCAAACCAGCAAAACTTAGGTATGATTAAATCTTCTAATCTATGTTGTGAAATTGTTGAATATTCTTCAAAGGATGAAGTTGCTGTTTGTAATTTAGCATCAGTTGCATTACCAGCTTTTGTTGAAAGTGATGAAAATAACAGTTGGTATAATTTTGAAAAATTACATGAGATTACTAAAGTTGTCGCAAAGAATTTGAATAAAATTATTGATAAGAACTATTATCCAGTCAAAGAAGCAAAGACTTCAAATATGAGAAATAGACCAATTGCTGTCGGTGTTCAAGGTTTAGCAGACGCTTTCATGATGCTTAGATTACCATTTGATTCACCAGAAGCAAAACAACTAAATATCGAAATCTTTGAAACAATTTATCATGCTGCATTAGAAGCATCTATTGAATTAGCTGAAATCGAAGGTCCATATGAATCATTTGCTGGTTCACCTGCATCTCAAGGTTTCTTACAATTTGATCTCTGGGGTAAAAAACCAACCAATCTATGGGATTGGGATTCAATCAAAGAAGATATTAAAAGACATGGTTTAAGAAATTCATTATTAGTTGCTCCTATGCCAACTGCTTCAACATCACAAATTTTAGGTTATAATGAATGTTTTGAACCATATACATCAAATATTTATTCAAGAAGAGTTTTAGCTGGTGAATTCCAAATTGTTAATCCTTACATGCTTAGAGATTTAGTTGATATGGGATTGTGGAATGATTCAATGAAGAATTTTATTATTCAAGACAATGGTTCAATTCAAAATTTACCAAATATTCCACAAGAAATCAAAGACTTATATAAAACAGTTTGGGAACTCAGTCAAAAATCAATTATTGATATGGCAGCAGATAGAGGTGCCTATATTGATCAATCACAATCAATGAATATTCATTTAAAGAATCCAACAATGGGAAAATTAACGAGTATGCATTTCTACGGTTGGAAGAAGGGGTTAAAAACCGGTATGTATTACTTAAGAACCCAAGCCGCAGCTGCTGCAATTCAATTCACTGTTGATCAAAATTCTGCTCAAAATGCTGGTTCAACTGAAGCTATGTTACATAAAATTAAGATCAAGAAATATTCATCAAGAAATAATTCTAAAGTTGAAGATGTTGAAATTGCAGTTCCAGCTAAATCAATAAATTTAACAAGTAAATTTCAAGAATTAAAGTTGGATAACCAAGTTCCATATATCCCAGAAGAAGAAGATATAAGTACAACTGATAGTGCTGGTAGTTCTGGACAAGTTTCTGAAGTTGTTATTGTTGAAAAGGAAGAAGTTCAAATCGAAAGTAAAAAAAACGGTGAAGAAGACGTTGATATTTTCAATTCCAAGGTAATAGCTTGTGCAATTGACAACCCAGAAGCATGTACTATGTGTTCTGGTTAGTTTCTACCAATTTTCAGTTTTACTTTTTATTTTATTTGCATTTTTCTGTTTAGTTTTGTTCTGTGTGTTTTTAATATGTACCTACCTAAATATTATATGGTGTTTATTTCTATTTTAAGAGAAGTTTGAGATCGCGTTTTTATGTTCAAATCGGCTCTCGCTTTGTTTTTGCGTTTTCGTTTCGGTGGCGAATGGATGAGAATTGAAATTGCACAATTGAGTGGTAATTGTTTATAGTTGATGTTTCCTGCAGTTCCTTGTAGAATTTTCCCGAATACACCCCCGTTACGATAACCATGTCAGATAAACTCAGTCCAGAACAAATTGAAGAATTCAGAGAAGCATTTTCTATTTTCGATAAAAATGGGGATGGGAAAATTAGCCCTAATGAATTAGGTACTGTTATGAGAGCATTAGGACAAAATCCTACTCAACAAGAATTAAATGATTTAGTCAACGAAATTGATTCCAATGGTAACTCAATGATTGAATTTTCTGAATTTTTAACAATGATGGCAAGACAAATTAAAGAACAAGATATTGAAGCTGAAATTTTAGAAGCTTTCAAAGTCTTCGATTCCGATGGGGATGGTAAAATATCTCAAACTGAATTAGTTAGAGTTTTAACTACAATTGGTGAAAAATTAACCGATGCTGAAGCAAAGCAAATGTTAGAAGCTGCTGATACTGATTCTGACGGTCAAATTGATATCGAAGAGTTTGCAAGAGTTTTAAAGGGTAAATAAATAGATAATTATAGTCCAATCTATTAACGAAGTAAGTATAAATATGTATAATTTTAAGAATATATTGATAATAAAATATAGATAAAATAGAATAAAAAGGTTATAATATTAGTATTATAACTTTATAAAATTAAACATTGGATTCTAAATTACTACCCAATTTATCACCATCTCCAGTAGTAACATCATCGTTACTTAAAGGTAAAACAATTTCGTTTTTGCCATATCTTAAAGATTTAACATCTGATTCCCAAGTCCAAACGAAGTATTCCCTTGGGAAAATCGATTCGATTGAATATTTGAAAATATCTAATGCTTCAATCTTATCTAAAATTTTAAATGGTGGAATTGTAAGTAATGAGAATATCTTTTTGAATATAAGTACACCTAAAATGATTGAAACTAAATGACCCAAAAATGATGATGATGGTACTAATATTGCTGAAAGTATAAGGTAAATTAATGGTATGAATAATGTTGGAATGGAATAAGTATGAATCATAATTGAATGTTGAGTAATAGCTTTGTGACATGCAGCAACAGTAATAAAAGTGAAAACCCATCCAGAAGAACCTAAAACAAATGTATCTGCAGCTTCACTGGATTCAACACCTAAGTAAATTAGGATATAAGTTATGATTGTGTAAGCAATACCCAAGACTGCACCTAAAGTATTAACTACAATGGCAGTATGTAGTGAACCATGTGCCTTTTCAAATTGTGCCAATGGATAGTATAAAACAATTACATTTGATAACATATGGAAGAAACCAGCATGAATTAAAGGATAAGTAGTAAGACGTGATAGTTCATGGTTAACGACTAAAGAAGCTGGTGAAAGAGCCCAATTTGTGACAAGAGTTTCATTGAAAACAGAAAAGATGTAAGTAAATACAATGAAAATAGTGAGTCCTGTAGTAATGACAGGGTAAGGTGGTTCGGGATACTGCATTGTATTAAACAAGAAAAGAAACATAATGTTTGAATACCGGATTGTTGAAAAAAACATAAAACAAAAAAATATGTCGTATTGAAAATCTGGCTGCTTTTCTAACATGAATCTGAGGTTGATTTTTGCATTTGCATTTTGATGATGATAATGATAAAGTTGTTTGTTGCCATTTATTGCTTAATATAGATAGTACAATTGACCATGGACTCCGTTGACTATTCCCCTGCTTATGCTCCATTTTTTGGCTTTGCCGGTTGTTTCTTTGCTATGGTATTTTCATGTGCTGGGGCTGCCATTGGTACTGCTAAATCAGGTATTGGTATTTCAGGTATTGGTACCTTTAAACCAGAATTAATTATGCGTTCTCTTATTCCTGTTGTTATGAGTGGTATTTTATCTGTGTACGGATTGGTGGTGGCTGTTCTTATAGCTGGTGGTTTGAATCCCGAGGGAGGATATACACTTTTCAATGGTTTTATGCATCTGAGTTGTGGATTATCAGTTGGTTTAGCTTGTTTAGCAAGTGGATATTCAATTGGTATTGTAGGTGATGAAGGTGTTAGACAATTTATGCACCAACCAAGATTGTTTGTTGGTATTGTTCTTATTTTAATTTTTGCTGAAGTTTTAGGACTATATGGTATGATTGTTGGTTTAATTTTAAATACTAAGGGTAGTTCCTAATTAATTGAAGCCTATAATACTTAGTAAATATTAATTTTTTAATACAAAGATTTCATATAAACGATATAAATATAATTATATAACCATACTGACCTAAGTTAGATTTAATGATCTCATCCTCTCTCTAATCCATTTCCATTACATCACCACTTAATTCAACATTACCATTATCATCAATATAGTTACTTTCATTTTCTTGTAAAAATGCAACACTTCTGTTTGAATCTAAAAACAATAAGTAACTTCTTTTAACATCTTCGATTTCAATGAGGTTGGCTCTCCTTTTCTTACTAATCAAGTTACTTACACTAATCAAATTTGAAGCATATCTTAATGATGTTTCAACACCAATTTTTGTCAATAACTTTAATGCATCTTCATTAATTTCAACTTCTTCTTCATTACATCTAATGCTTAAAATTTTGAAAATTTCATCTTCATTATATTTTTCTGTTTGAATTATAATACTTCTATCTAATAAATCCAGTGGTAATCCATGTGGGGATTTATAATTTGTACCTCTTGTTTTGGAAATCCCTCTATTTGTTGCCATTATAACAATTGGAGAAAATTCATCTTCCAACAACCTATTAATAAATGAAAAACATTCGATATCTAACATGTGAATTTCATCAATAAATAACACACCAGGTATGATTTCTGCCTTTCCTTCTTCTTTCCATTCACCAACTTTCAAATTAATTTGATCTCTAATTTCACTTCTAATTTCACCCGTATCACCACTAAATAATGCTAAAAATCCTTGTTGTCTTGAATTAATAACATCAATTTCATGTAATGACACAGTATGTAAAACTTCCTTTCTAACCTGCAATTCACCTTCAGGACATGAAATAAATTTTGTATCTGATCCCATTGCATCATAATCTCTTGCTCTTGTAAATGATCTACCTAATTTAACAATTTTACCATTTGATTTATCAATTGAAATAATATCTCCAGCAATAACCTTTTCTTTACTTAATTCATCAATCATTTTATTACCTAATTCGTAAATTGTTTCCATATCAGTTGTTCTAATTGTAATTTTACCTTGTTTATGACCACCAGTTAAAGATCTATCTATTTGAATTTCAATAACCTCACCCTCAATAACTTCAGTTTCTTCCTTAATTCTAATTCCAATACTTTTACGGAAATTTTGAATTAAACTTTCAGTTTTACTTATTTCTTTACTGAAAATTTCACTTGCAGTAATTGCAATAAATGGAACATCGTCACCCAAACTAGCAGATAATCCCATAGCTAAAGCAGTTTTACCAGTTGATGGAGGACCCGCAATAAGAATGGCTCTACCTGCAATTGTACCCATTTCAATCATCTTAAGTATGATCCCACAAGCTTTACGAGCTTTCAATTGTCCAACCATACCTTGACTAGATTCTTTTGGTTGTAAATGTTCATCTAATCCAAGTCCAGAAATATGAGAATGAGAGGCAATAAGCGATAAGTTATTGGTTGTAACCGGAGTATTTGCATCGGATGTTGTGATAGACATTGCTGCTAGTTGTATACCTATGAATCGGATGTAAAATTGTAAGAACAAGCAACAAAGTTGAAAATGTCAGATTTACAAATTCTGAAGATTGGCAAATTTTCTTTTTTGCTTTTTCGTTTCTCGCGGTGAAGTTGAAATTCAACTCATTAACATTTAATATGGGTCCTTGTTTATTGTATAGAACCTTTTTGTTATTGCAAGACGACCACTACTCCCCCAATGTCTCAATCTTTTCAAAACCCACCACCTAATATCAACGGTTGGAACGATTGTCCCGAATCAATTACTAACATTGGTGCAAAACAACGTACAAAATCCAAAAGATCCCATCACATCAGTCACATTGATCATCTTAACAGCACATCATCAACAATTACACCAACAACAACACCAACATCAACATCAACACCAACATTTCTTTCTCAATCCCCTGCACCTTCTTTTAGATTGCCCCCAAGTAGAACTCCAAGCTCAGCTTCCTTACCTCCAAAATAATTCATTTTACAATATTCATTACATTCTTTTCTATATACAAATCTCTATAAAATATTTTTAATACTTAATCCTTATATTCTTTTTCAAGTATTTCCTTTGCATTGTTGATTTTCATTGCAAGATATTTACTGCCTCCTTTATCAGGATGATTGATCATCATCATATCCTTATGTCTTTTCCTTATGTTTTGCCAATTGATCCGGTTTGCAAACATATCCTGACGATTGAATCCTAGAATGCTCATTGCTTCGTATTTATCCATAGTATTCATAAACCCTCCATATGGAATATGAACATCCATTTCATAAAACTTGCGCCAGTATAAATCATCCCGTGGCCATATCTTTGTTTGTGGAACTTTGGGTATTGATATCCCGTTTATTCTTGCAATATCTAGATTTGTTAACTTTTTACATCTGGAAACAGTCTCTATGGTTGCCTTTGTGGTTAATGCTGCAATGGTTAACCCCAGGCCCAAAATAATCGGTAACTTCAATAATGTTAGTATTAATCAAGTTCAAGCTAAAAGTAAAGTTGTTGTACATACCACCATTGCTTTGTATAATATCTGGGAGAGCAGGTAATAAGCAATCCAGGAATAAGCTGGATCATAAATCAAAGCCCTAAAATAGATTTCTCAGATTGTAAAATCAAATTTCACTTTCTCAACGTTACATCAAATGCTTTCAACACATCAGTAATCTTTAAATTTTTGTTTTGATAATTATTCTTTCTAATAAATATAACTAAAATGAAATCAACCATCGAATTACTGTCGTATACGATAGGCATTTATACGACATTTTTGACGTGGTCTTACTTACAAGAAAAAATAACAAAATCAAACTACTCTATTGCTTCAGAAAATGTGTTTTTTCATGCTCCATTAATCATAAACTTAACTCAATCATTTTTCTGTGTTATAATTGGTATAATATATCAATATATAAAATCAAAATCCAAAAAAATTTCATTTATCCCAGAATTAAATAAAAGTATTTTTTTTACGTTGTATATTATCTCAATTACCCAAACAATTTCAACTTATTTAAGTTATAAATCACTAGATTATGTTGATTATATCTTTTACTTACTATCAAAATCATGCAAGTTAATACCCGTCATGATAATACATTATTTGATATTTAACACCAAATATCCAATTTATAAATATATTATTGCAATTATAATTACATTAGGTGTTGCAATATTTACAATTCATGGTAAGAAATCTACAATTGAAAGTGAAACTTCATTACTTGGTTCTATTATGCTTTTGATTTCTTTATTATTAGATGGATTTATGAATTCAACTCAGGATATTCTTTTATTGAAAAACAAAAATATTTTAAATGGTATTCATTTGATGATTTTAATCAATTTGTTCACATTTTTGAATTTATTGGTTTATATTCTATCATTCACTACGGATTTTACATACTTATTTCAATTCATAAATAAAAATGGATATGAAATAGTGTGGGATATTTTCAAATTTTCTTTGTGTGGATCTTTAGGTCAAATTTTTATATTTTTAATTTTAGAAAAGTTTAACTCAGTTATTTTAGTAACTATAACAGTTACAAGAAAGATGTTAAGTATGCTACTAAGTGTTTTATTTTTTGGACATCAACTAAAATTAAACCAATGGATTGGCTTGGGTCTGGTATTTATTGGTATTGGACTAGAAAGTTTTATAAAAATATACAAGAAGAAAGAAGTGAAAAATGTGAAGAAAACTAAATAAGCTAGTTAAAATTTAGATTATGATCGTTAGGTATCCTTAGAAAAAAAACAATTCATATATTGCATTCATTTATTTGTATTTCTGATCTCTAATGATGATAGATGAAACATTTTGAGGTATATTAAATATTGCAGTGGTCAATTTCATTAATAAAAAGTTATACATCATAGTCGTTGATCTACTTGTGAATTTTTCATTTATTATTATTCTAAAGCCGTCATTGTCAACAATATAATCGTTGGTCTTCACAGAGTTTATTGCCCATAATGTTTTCATCATTGTTGTTATAATTCATGATTTTATTTATAAATATCTGATTGTATTTTTGATTTAACTGTCTTCCTTAAATCTGACATCTTAGTACTCCGGTGATATCAGTGATTTATAAAGAACTATATAATTGTAAATACTTAAGATTGTCCTTAAAGAGTATTTTCATTCTCAACGAATATACCAAGATATTGTTATATTAACTTGAGTAATTTAACCTGCTCATTATATTAACCTGACAGCAGAGTAATATTATTAATATTTAAACTGTACTGACGAAAAATTTCACAATGATTTCTACATATTTATGTTAAATCGTTGATTGGCGGAATACTATGTAAGAATATGTATTATTACATAATTCAAAATTGTCTGTTGTTTTATGAGATGCAATCGTTATTAAATAACGTCCAAAAAATTGTCAAGTAAAAAAGGACAATAATATTTTGGTTTTGTATGGTATTTTGAATACAGTTTATTGCGACTTTTTTTTGAAAAAGAGATACAATCTTAAAGTATCAAAGCAGAATAGCTTGGGTATTATTAAGAGTAAGTTCAAAAGGGTTTAACAGTTTTATTTAGTTAAAAACTATCAAACTGAAAGCATTGATAGTTTTTTTATTCCTTCTTTAACTACTAAGTTTCGTTAATGGCATTTCATGATAGTTTTCTTCTCGGAATTTCACATTTAAAATTTTAACTCTACGTAAAATTGATGGTGACATATTGTTATTATTTGTGATTGTACAATTGTAAATTTGAGGCGTTGTAATTTCTGAACTATTGGAAAATGTTCCTTTTTTTATAGATTAAAAATACACAAATTAATGTATAGACGGATCATTAAATAAATTATTCTAAAATTTCTAATAATACATTATTAATAGCGGCCTTCAGTTAACTGCAATAAAGATTTTGCTGCACCAATTGAAGATGGTGTTGATAGTAATGATTTTGTTGGAGATGAAAATATATCATTACTTGTGTTTTTTACAATATGTTTTGCCTGGATTGGTGTAGATCCGACAAAATGCTTTTTAGTCATGGATAATTGTTGACTTTGTTGAAATGACTGTTTTCGTATCGGTGTTGAAATTAAAATTGAATTACTGATTGAATTATTGTTTTGTAAAATTGTTGAATCTGGATCATTATTTTGTAATATTGTTGTGTCATTATTATCAATTGTTATATCATCTGAGTTATGGGAGATTGTTGGAGAAATGGATTTTACTTTATTACTTGCTTGAAACAGAATTTTGGACACAGGAGGTAGTGAACGTGTTAGTGGTTTATCAGTTATTGATGTTGACATTGCAAATTTTGAAGGAGATGTCACACTTGAAGATTTAGGTTTAAAAGTAGGTGGATTTGGAAAGCTCAGCATTGAAGATGGAGCAGATAGTGACTGTGAATATGATGGTCTTCGTTTATGTAATGTTAGCTTTGTTTTCTTTATATTTGAAGAGTTATCTGGTAATTTTAAGTTCATTATTGTGGTATCAGTTTGATTTGTTTTTACCTTGAAATAAGCAAGTTTTAGTTTCATTTTCATTAGTCTTGCCCTTTTAATTCTTGGAGATAGCTTGATATCAGATTCCTTTACGTTTGCAACTGTATTTAAAGTCATAGAATGTGATCTCTTTTTGCTGTAATTGGAGACAATATGGTCGAACTTGGTCATTTGAGGAGTAGATTTAATATTTAGGATCGTTGCAGAGACCGGTTGAAGCACAGGTCTATTATTGACCGGAACAGGCATTGTTTATGTATAATTAAGTAAAGATAGAAAGCAGAAAAATGTTGCTGAACACCTTATGTTCTCATGTTGAACGTGTGTTGCCAACGCCAAAAATCAAACAGCTGTGTGAGAGAAAACAAAAACAAAAAAAATCCCAGAAGGGAAAAAACAAAACACAAAAAAACACGAAAATGACAAAAATGGAAATTCTGCCATGATGTTACAAGGGAATCTGAACATAGCAATATGAGTAGTTTTATATTCAAAGAATACAATTAGTTCAAAAAAAAACATTTTAATAAAATAAGACGAATATCAGTTAAAAAAATACTTATGAATTACATAAAAACATGACCAATTAAATCCAGTCAAGACCTTCCACTACTTCTTTCAAATTGGTCTTGTAAACATCTTCAATAGTTCCTCCTGCTCCACCAGCTACTTTCAGTAATAATTCATTCAATACTGCAGAACCAAGAATATCCACGTGTTCTGCAGTTTTTGCACCCCCTCTGATGTCAAAAGAATCTGGTTCATGTTCAATTTCAACAATTGTAACAGAAGCTCCACCTGGGTTGAATGCACTTCCTTTCATTTTCCACTTATGACACATACTATGTGTTAGAAGTGAAACTGTACCATCACCATCACTCATTAGAACACTCTCCTTTCTTTCTGTGTCAATTGTAACATTAAGTCCACTTAATTTAAAGTTATCTTCCTTATAATAGTATGCCCTTTCTGTTGGCTTTCCAACACCGTAGAAACAGTAAACTTTTAGATCTGGCGCATAAGGAAGTGCAACTTCTAATGGATTGCTCCATGTTCTATAATCTTTTGAATTTTTGGTCAATTCTTTCTTGCTTTTAGCATATCCAAATGAATAGTTATCTGTTACACGTTTTTTGAACCACATCGGTCCTTGGTCAAGTAAAAATTGAATACTATCTGCAACTGTTAGGTTTTTTTCAGAATGTTCTCCAAAGTTATCTGTGAATCTAATAAAATTTCCGAATGTATCATTTTTACCAACATCATCTAATGCACTATTCATGTCACCCCAAATTAAATCTCCACCTTTTGGTAACATACTTGGAATACCACCAAACGTTTTCAACATATCCGATCTTTCCTTTCTACTAAAAAACTTTTCTAATCCATAGACTGCTAATCCATTCAATTGTACTGTATCTTTCATTTCACCTGATAATAACGCAGTGATTGCTTTGGGAGTACCTAACATGGAACCTGAAATATCTACATATGCTTCAATATTATCATTAACCCAACTTTTCCCACCATTACCATAACCACTAGCTTCAACCCATTTCAGAAAGAAGAAAATAATCTGTGATCCCATTGAATGTCCCATAAGTACAGTTTTTTTATTATTTAACTTGTTGCTTAGTTCAATTTGGGCCTTTAACTTGCTAAAATAACCATCTCTTCTTTCTAAGTCAAGATATGCCAATCTCCAATCATATGATGCACTATACATATTGTTTGGTCCATATCCGATGACAGCCAAGTTTTCTAAAATTTTATTCCAAATCCAATATCCTGTCACAAAAAAATCAGCTGCTTCAAAACCTTGTGCAGCTCTTAATTTAATTCCAGGCGGATCCAACCCTGTCTCTTCATCCAACGTGATATGTTTGAGCCAACAAGATTTTTCCATCAACATTGTTCTCAACATATAAAATGATCCCCATAGTCTTTTACGGAAATATGGTTTACTTGGACAGTCTGGAGTACCTTCAATACCCCAACTTTCAATCCCCGTACTAACAACCCCAGGAACCATTATAACATTATTATCTGCTGATAAGCCTTCTTTTTTCATTAATTTACCAATAGAAAAGGCACCAGTTTCCTGAGATTCTTCATTCTTTCTATTTTGTAAAGTTTGAATCAAACCGTCTGGTAAATATCCTTTCCAATCAGCAGCATCCATTGAAATTTTATCAAAGGATAATGTGTCTAAGTTAATTAAATCATCAAACTGCGGTATAATATCATTTGGAATTTTATCCATATGTGAATAAAAAGTAATTAAAATCCCTATGATTATACCAAATAGTAAAACATATCTACGTTTTTCCCAAAAATGTGTGCCAAAAGTTGTGGATGAAATGACTTCCTTAGCCTTTGCTTTAGATTTGTATTCAACTTCAATACTTGAATCAATTTCGGAAATTTCGTTCTCCAATTCATGAATTTTGGAAATCTTTTTCTGTTTGACAGCTATAAGATTGGCAATTTCTTTGGAATCGTGCTCAATTTCAACCATAGCATCACTCTTCTTACTATCCTCTTTGGGGATCCCCTTCCTGTGTTTAAGTTTAGTGGTAGTCATTTGCAAAAAAAGAAACCTATTTCGGATCTAAAAAACAAACACACACAACAAAGGAAAATCAATTCTTTCCCAGACAAGGTGCCTTCTCGCTCTTGAATTTGACCCGATCAATCTCAAAATGATAGATAGCTCACTCATTTGCCCTGAACTTTCTTTGCTTCTTTTTTCTGAAACTACAATGACTTCCCAGTATTTGCGTTCCCGGATTTCCTCATTACGAGAATATCTTACTCCAATAAACAACAATTCCACATTTTTAAAAAATGGTGAAATATCACCAGCGGAATTCGTCAAAGCAGGAGATTATTTAGTTTATAAGTTCCCTACTTGGCAATGGTCACCAGCAATTGATCCATCCAAAGAAAAAGATTTCTTGCCAAAAGATAAACAATTCTTAATAACTAAACATGTACCTTGCTATTTACGTGCATCCGAATTCGAAGTTAAGGGAGATGGAAGTGGAGATGGTAATGGTGATATAGTTGATATTTACGACGATCAATTAGATAACGAAGGTTGGTCATCAACAAACGTGGAACCTATCACGTCTTCCAAACCTGTCGATGAAGCAAGTATTAAAGAAATTTCAGATGATGAAGAATCAGATATACAAGATATTGATGATTTAATTGATGAAAATGCAGAAGATTTTGAGTTTACAAATACAAAACCGAAAAAGACTATGTCATCAAATAATAAAAGACATTATGATTTATATATAACATATTCAACATCTTATAGAGTACCTAAAATGTATCTTGTTGGCTATGATTCAAATAATATACTGTTAAAACCAAAGGAAATGTTTGATGATATTAGTGCTGACTATAGGGATAAAACGGTTACAATTGAAAACTTCCCTTATGTTAATCATTTAATGGCCGTCTCAATACATCCTTGTAAACATGCAAATGTTATGAGAGTATTAATGAACAGAAAGGGTGCATCCAGGGAAGATGCTCCCAAGAAAGAAAAAGATGAAGAAGACGAGCACGATGATGATGATGACTGGGAGGATGTAGATAATGGTGATAATTATGGTATTAGAGTTGATCAATATTTAATTATATTCTTGAAATTTATTTCTAGTGTTATACCAGGCATTGAACATGATTATACAATGGATGCATTGTAATAGGTTTGGGTATTGCTTTTTTTTTATTTTTATTCTATAAATTGTGGTGTATAGTTTGATTTTTATACGTTTCCTTTCAAATGATCTTTTTTTAAATTTGAAAATATTACTAAGTATAAAATTTACCTTTTATATTTTGCTTAGCTAAAACCTCTAATCATCTCCGTAATCATCATCTGTTTCATCACAATTCCAAATTCTAATTGATTTATCAACATTACCAGTAATTAACCTACTTCCAGTAGTATCAAATTTTGAACATAATATACCATTTTCACTGCTTAGTGAGCCAGGAACAGGTTTTTGAATATCATTCTGGAACATAATACCTGATTCCCAATCCCAAAACCCAAATTTCCCATCATTACAACCACCGAAAACAACACCATTATTATTATATGCTAAGGTATTTACTATTAAATTACCTTGTTCGATTATATTATGATTATCCCAATAAGATAAATCTGATAAATAATCAAAATCTGGTAATTTAAACTTTTTAAGATTATTGATGGATGATGTAATCAATTCATTATTTTTATCATTCATGATAAAAGATTTTATATTTCTTGAATTAAAAGTCAGAGTATTTTCACATTTACCCGATATTAAATCCCAAGATTTCAAAGTTGAATCAACTGAGCAACTTAAAATTTTAAATGAATTTGTATAATTTACAAATTTAACTTCATTAACTGAATTTTGATGTCCTGATAAAACATGAATTGCATTTCTAGTTCTAATATCCCACACACGTACACTTGAATCTCTACCACCAGTAACAATCAGATTTAACTCAGGTTGCAAATCAATTGTATATATTGAACTTAAATGACCATGGTAATTTCTTATTACTTGATTTTTCTCTAAATCCCAACATTTACAAGTTTTATCTTCTGAAACAGTAAATAAGTATGGATGTTTGGGAGATATAACCATATCAGTTATGGTCATTATATGGCCAGATAATGTTAATTGTAAATTGCCCGATATCAAATCCCAAACTTTAATTGTTTTATCTGATGATCCTGACATAAAATATTTATTAAACGGATCAATTGCTAATGATGTTACTTGACCCGTATGTCCTAACAACAATTTTAACAATTTCCACTTAGGCGAAGTGATGAAGTTATTGTTTGTGGTGGTTGTTGTTGTGTTTTGCGGTACTATTAATGGGTTTGCATATTCATTTTCATTTGATTCAATCACGTATTGATTATTAGTAGTTTGTTGTTCATTGTATATTGTTAGTTCATTAGATTGGACAACTTTGGGTAATCCTAAATCATTTGGATCTGATCCGTTTATTCGTAATGTATCTAGGATTGATTTTTTAGAATTTGATGATTTTAAACTTGATGGTAAACTCTTTAAATATTTGGGGAAATACACCGATTCTAAGTAAGAGTTGGTATTCAAACTATATATTGGTTCATCCGATGTAGGAAAAAACGTAGACATATCTTTTTGAAGTCTATCATATGCATTTGTCATTGGATTATGGATTAGTTGAAAATGATGATTTAATAATGATTTACAGGTTTTCTTCAAATTTCAAAAAATTAATTAATGTTTTAATGAGGAACTATCTGAAAAAAAAAAATTTCATTTTATATTTGGTTATTATGCCGTTTTTTTTTTCATATCTTCTATCCTTAAGAAACAAAACAATGTCAGAATTTGAAAACCAACCTGTTGAAGAAGAAGAAGGAGATGTTATAATTGATGCTCAAGAAGTTGAAGAAGTCGTCGATGAGAATAACTTAAATCAAGATGAACCAATGGATGAAGAGTATGGTGATGATCAAGGTGAAGAAGATTTTGATGTTGATGGTAATGGAATTAAAATTAATGAAGATGGTAATATTGAAATTGATATGAGTAATAATTCCCAAAGTTATTTTGAAGATCATCAAGATTCCATTTTTACAGTTTCAACACATCCAAAGTTACCAATTGCATTTAGTGGTGGTGGTGATAATGTTGGATATTTATGGACAACACATAATTCACCTTCTAAAACTATTAGTAAATTAGTTGGATATGGAGAAAGTGTGATTGCCAGTGAATTTACATTTGATGGATCATATCTTATTACAGGTGATATGAGTGGAAAAATTTTAATTTTCAAATCAATGAAAAAGGGACAACTATGGGAAAGATATGATAGAATAATTGAAGATGTTGAAGAAGTTATGTGGATAAGTGTACATCCAAAGCAAAACATTTTTGCTTTTGGTGGTATTGATGGATCAGTATTAGTTTATTCAATCGAACCAACATTAGAATTAATATTTTCAGGATATTCACATTCAACTGAATGTACAAATGGGGAATTTTATTCAATTAATAATTTAGATGATTTAAAACTACTCACATGTAGTGAAGATGGTAGTATAATTGGATGGAATTGTTACACACAAGTACAGGAATTTAAAATTGATGTTAATATTTTAAAGGGTTTAACACCACCATGGGTTTCAATTTCAATTAATCCAAATGGCAAAACTGCAGCAATCGGATCAAGAGATTCACAAATTGCCATTATTAATCTTGAAAATGGTTCATTATTGAACAATTTTACAGCAATGGAAATAAAGGAAGGTGATGATATTTATGATTCATCAATTGAAGCTATTGCTTGGTGTGAAGTTTTAAATATTATGGTGATTGGATTTGTTTCTGGAGATTTAATGATTTTTGATTCAAATACTTGGAAAGTTAGAAAAATGTTAAAATGTAATGATGCAATTACTAAAATCAAATTTTTACCGAATAGTCCAATATTTTTGGTTTCTTCAATGGATGGTAAAGTATATAAATGGGATGTCAGAACTGGTGAGTTATTACATGAATGTGTTGGACATCATATGGGTATTTTAGATTTTGCGATTGATTGTTCAGGTGAAAGGTTAATTACCGCTGGAGATGATGGAGTTTCATTAGTTTTCAAGTTTTAAAAAAAAAAAGAAATTAAACAGATTATATATATATATATAAAGTTTATATATTTTTTAAATTTTTAAATTTTTCATCAATTAGATTATTAATATAAGATTTTAATACTGATTCCGAATTACCATTTGTTAATTGGTTTTCTAAAGCAAATTCAACTTGCTTTGCAATTAATTTACCAGTCAAATCAACTTCAATATTAACCCAATCACCAATTGATTTTAAGGGCATTATAACTTTAGATTGTGTATATGCAACCATCATAATTTTGAATGTTTTTTCTGTATAATTAACATCAATAACAGTTAAACTTGTACCATCAATAGCAATGAAACCTTTATTAACGATATAATTTATGAATTCATCATCTCTTAATTTGAAAGTAAATATGATTGAATTTGTTTCCCTTTCAGTGTTTATAATTTGAGCGATTGTATCAACATGACCTTGAACGACATGACCACCAAATCTAACATCACCGGAGATAGCTCTTTCCAGGTTAACTTTTGAATCAAGAGCTAAAGAACCAAGATTTGTTTTTTTCAAAGTTTCTTGTGAAACACCAACTTTGAAAGTATCTTTATCAAATTCTGTAACTGTAAGACAAGTACCATTTATAGCAATGGAATCACCCAAATGACAGTCGGTTAAAATTGGAGCTGCGTCTTTGATTGTCAATGAAACACCATTACCGCCGGATTCGGAGGTGTCTTGTGTTTGGTAGTCGGCAACGGTACCTATGAGTTCTACAATACCTGTGAACATGGCTAAGGAATGGGAATTCGAGGCGAAAAACTACAGAACATGCCCCAAGAAAGAGTTGAAATTGATTATTAATTGCATTTGGGATATTTATAATAATAACCCTGATCCCAAGTTGAAATTTTCGAAAAATTCCACGATTGATTTTTCATTAGTTTTATTTTTCTGATAATCTGTGTTTTGTTTAAAAACAAAGCGTTTCGCTGTTCCAAACAGTTGTAGAGTGCTTTGGACAGCCAAAGCTGGCTTAATCAACAGGTCCGTTTGAGAGAACACACACAAACAGGTGTTTGTGGATACAAACAGGTGTTTGTGCATTAAGTGATTCTCCACATCCTTGGGAAATATCACCAGGACCAGCACATTGTCCACGCTGGCCCCGGTAAACGACTCCCATAAAAGAACTCCCGCCCTACAGAGACTGTCGGTGAAAGAGCCACCACGGACTGTTTTTGATGGGCGGGCACATCCCTCTCTCTCAGTAAGTCGGCGTGTTGTGTCCATTCTGTAGTGTTGAAGTGTTGTAGATGACCCCCACAACTTCTGTTGCAGCCATTGCTCCTAAAGTGAGTGACCGCCATCATGAAATTTGCGTTTTTCCCGCTTTTGCTTTGTCTTTTCCGGAGATGAGATAATTATTAATTACTGCCCGATAAATGGCTATATAAATACACCGCTTCCTCTTTGTTGCATTGTCGGTTCCTCTTTTTCTCTTTGCTTCCTCTCTCTCTTTCCGTAGTACCCACTATGTCCAATATTAAAGTCACTGTGTTAGGTGCAGCCGGTGGAATCGGCCAGCCTCTTTCTCTTCTTATCAAACTTAATCCAAATGTCACCCATCTTGCCCTCTACGATGTGGTGAATGTCCCTGGCGTTGCCGCTGATTTGCATCATATCGATACCGATGTAATTGTCAGATCTTATACCCCTCCTGAAAATAAAGATGATGAAAATGTCGGTCTTCAAAAGGCTCTTGAAGGTGCTAACTTTGTTATCATCCCTGCCGGCGTCCCGAGAAAACCTGGTATGACCCGTGGTGATTTATTCAATATAAATTCGTCGATCTGTGCTTCATTAGCTGAGTCGATTGCAATTCATTCTCCTGATGCTTGTATTTTAGTTATTTCAAATCCGGTCAATTCAACTGTTCCTATCTTTAAAGAAATATTGTCCAAACATGGCGTTTTTGATCCAAGAAAACTTTTTGGTGTAACCGCATTGGACCACGTCCGTTCAAACACTTTCCTTTCTGAATTAATTGACGGTGCATTACCAAATCATTATGATGTCCCTGTTGTTGGTGGTCATTCGGGTCATTCAATTGTTCCATTGTTCACACAAGCAAAAGGTCATATTCCATCAACTGTGTTAGATGATGAAATCATTTTGGATAATTTGATTCATAGAGTTCAATATGGTGGTGACGAAGTTGTTGAGGCTAAAAAGGGCAAAGGTTCTTCAACTTTATCAATGGCTTATGCTGCTAATAAATTTTTTACCATTTTATTAAATGGTTATTTGAATTTAAGAGATGTTAAAATTTCAAGTTATATTTATTTAGATGATTCAATTCCTGGTGTAACTCAATTAAAGAAAGATTTAACAACAATACTTGATGATACACAACTTCCAAAATTCTTAGCTACACCAATGATTTATGGTCCGAATGGTGTTGAAAAAGTTGATTATACCTGGGTTAAAAAAATGAACCCAAAAGAATTGGAAATGTTTTTAATTGCAACTGATTTTATAAACCAAAATGTTGAAAAAGGTATTGAATTTATTACTGGTTAATGGTTAGATTTGGGTTTATTTTTCTCTAAGTATTGTTTTATGTTTTGTAATGGCTTTTGTTGTTTTGGTTTTATATATTATTCTTTAAAATTCTGTTTCAAAGTTCTCTTTATTTAAATAATAATTATTTCTGTTTTGTTGAATACACCTCTTCGAGTTGAGCCCCGCGAATGCACAGCCCTATTAAATGAACAATAACATTCAGTTAAAATAAACGATTAGTTACACAAAAGAGTCCTTAAGAACATATTCCTATAAAAAAAAACCATACATATTCTTTTTCAAATATTGGCATAATCATTATTAGCCTTATCACTGTTCCTAATATTAATATTCTTAGCAATATTATTCTTCTTATAGCTTTCATCCATTGATTTCCAAAAAATAGCAAGATTTCTACTTGATGATCTATGAACGATACTTATAAATAATCCAGCAAAAGGTATAAATCCAATACCAAAATCAACAAGTATATTAAATACCATCATTGATAAATTTTTGAAATTTAAAAATCTTTTACTATTTTTAACTTTATCAAATTTAAATCTATCATTAGGCTTAGTGATATTAAATTTAAGTTTATAACCCAGACCAATTTGAAACATATGATAAATTATCCATAAATTAATTAATAAAGAAATATAATTCCCAATCACTGGTATAATTTGAATAAATGGTGCAAACCCAAATCCTATTCTTCTCGACTTAAGAGATTTAGTAGCAGTATTTCCATTAATAAGATTGGAATTTGTATTGGAATTTGTATTTGTAGTTGTATCCGAATTTCCACTTTTGTAGTTATCGGTAACAATTTTCATATCTTTTGCACCAAATAATTTATTTAAAAAATGTGAAGATTTCAAACCAAATAAACTTTCATCCATCCAATAACATGTTGATTTAACTTTTAAAATATCGGTTTGTAATTCAACTGGAATTTCGGTTGGTACATCCCTAGATTTCAATAATAATCTTCCATTTGAATCTGTAAAACTTTCAAAATATGGATCATAAAATGTCTTATCATCATTTTCGTATGTCGAAAATGTAAAGAATTTAGGGTTTGATGTACCAAATACTTTTTTAAGTACTATTCTAACAAATCTATCAAAGAAAATCATTAGCTGTGATTAAAGGTAACTTCAGGTAAGAAAAGAACAAAGAAAAGTAGTAGCAACATGGTAAGTTCATATCACTATATGTTTTTTAAATTGGCTTTTCAAGGGACAGGTACACAAATGAGGCGTTACAAGTATGAAAAAAAAAATATTTCACAATAAATCAATTTTACTGCATTTTACAATTAATTTTACAATTTGTTTTTCAGTCAACGTCCTCCAACGGTTCAAGCTATAAATATTAGTTATAGTACTTGTCAGACAGCCACCCATTCCCATCTTCGACCATCACTTCCGAAGAAGTACATGATCAAAGATAAAGATCATCGCTCCTTTATTTACCTGATGAAAAAAGGAATAAAAATTGAAAGTTTGGGGTCGTAGAATATCCAGATGACTAGATTGCTATGAATCGTAGGCAAAACTGTAATGATAAACCACTAAAAGGACACCGAAATGTCCCTCATAATCTCACTTTAAGGGTATGGGGGTTCTATCTCATCAACCAAGTTGGAATTAGTGGCTCTTGAGAAGAGTCAAAAAGAGACGAATCCTATAGAAATGATCCTATGAAGTACGTCGACAAAGAAAGAAGAAAAGCAAAGGGTGAATCAGTAATTAAATGGGTGGAAATATTCTTTCCTTTATAGTTTTTCAAATTTTCAAAACTTGAATATTTTTTTTTTTTTGAAAAATTTAGTTTTCCATGAGGGTTAAAAATTATCCGAGGGTTTCTGGTTATAGAGAGGACTGAAAAATAGTATTCATTTTACGAAATTTTTATGTTTAATATATTAATATGGGAAAGAATTTACCTGATATTATATCTATTTAAATATATAGATGTTACAAACAAACTGAATTAAGCCCAAAAATAAAAGTATGTAGAAAAAAGTTAAGTATTAAATTTATAAAGAGTATTTATTAAACTAGATACATAACAATTAGATGTAACCAATCTTGTTAGCAATGTCTAAAGCATCAAAATCTGCAGTTAATCTGACGTAAGCCTTCTTGGTACCGTTTGGTCTGATTAAAGTGTTAACCTTAGCAATTTCAACTTCATATAATTCCTTAACAGCTTGCTTAATTTGGTATTTGTTAGCCTTGATGTCAACTTGGAAAACTAAAGTGTTACCATCTTCAACCTTCTTGGTTGCGGTTTCAGAGGTGATTGGAGTTTGGATGATCTTGTAAGCATCTAATCTGTTGTAGTGTGGAACAGCCTTGGTGTATTTTGGAGATCTTGATAACTTTAAGGTCTTTGGTAATCTGAAGGTAGTAGAAGTTCTAACCTTAACAGCCTTTGAGGAGTTTGCACCCTTTAATGCGGATTTCTTAGCAGATTGAGCCTTTGCAGTAGATGAAGCCATTTTTGTTGTCTAGAGAGATAAGTCTGAAGAAAGAGAAAAAAACATGTAAAAGATATAGTAGAGGCATAATAGAAAATTGAAAGATGAAATTTAATTTACTTGAAAAGCGAAATGAAAATTGCGAAACTGGAAAAATAAAAAATAAGTATTTGTGCGAATGCGACAATTCCCATTGTGGCAAAGCCCTTAGTATATGCACGTGATACATTTTATTCTTTATATTTAACCCTATCATATATTAAGTTGAATAAAAAATCAATGTCTGACTGGTAGGTAATAGTTAATGATTCATAAGTTATGGGTTATTATTTTATATTGTTTTTTTTACATATATACAGATGTTGCAACGTAGTGGGATTTCTATTGTTTTATATACTGAGTAATCCAGTTTGCTTAAATTCTTCTTCTAGATGGTGCTCTATTACCACCAAATGCAATTGGTGTTAAGTCACTTAATCTACTAATATATTCTCTAATACCGTTACCTTCTTTACCCTTTAGTGCGTCAAAGAATGCTCTTCTACCTTTACCAAATCCTCTAACAATAATTTCTAGTTTACCACTATCTTGTAATAATTTTTTGTCATTAATACTTTTGAAAATACTTGAGGAAAGTTGAAAACTTGCTTCATATTCACCTCTTTGAGCCTTTCTAAAACCTAAATAACCTGTTGATTGTGAAAGTACAATTCTTTGTGGTAATTTTAAAAAGTATAAAACTTGTTCATTAAATGTAGTATTTGGATTATTTTGTGGCCAATTTTTATCCATTTGGACTTTAGTTAATGTTAAAAATGTGTTGTTCTTTTTGAAACTACAGTGTAAAACATTTTTAACTGTCTGTATATCTTTGATTTGCTTTGCAGCTGCTTTTGATTCCTTGGCTAATTTACCCGGGTTTTCTGCAGCTTGACCAAAGGTGGTAGCCCCTTCCTTGACCACTTTTGACGTGGAAAACGTTCTAATGTAACTACGTAAACCAAACATTGTGATTATGTCTTACCAAGTAGTGGAAATAATAATAATGCCTTCCTAATAGAAGTAATTCTTCAAAATGGAAATCTTCAATTCATGTCGGTCGACAAGTGAAAAATGAAAAAAGTCTGGGCTAGATAGAACATTTGGTGCACTGATTTTTCATTTTAATACTTGCATGAATTGACACTATAATCCCTTTTCATAAGGGAAAAGAAGAATTAGAAAACATAAATACTAGCCATGTCGTTTGTGTTTTTGGATATTGTTGTTGCAAAAAAGGCTTTAGGAAGAGTAGTTATCGAACTTTTCGAAGAAAAGGCTCCATTAGCTGCAGAAAATTTCAAACAGTTATGTCAATCTAAAGAATACGCAAAAACATATTTTTCTAAAGTTATTAAAACTTTTATATTACAAGCTGGTGATACATCAATTAAGGATAGTGATCCAAATACTAAATATCCTGATGTTCAAAGTTTAGGTAAAGATGGTAATGGTAAATCAATTTATAATAATGAATATTTTAAAGATGAAAATTTAGTTGTTTTTGATACACCATTCCTGGTTTGTATGTCAAATTTTAATAAAAAGGATCATAATAAATCACAATTCTTCATTACTTTGGATGTAGCGTCTCATTTAAATGGTAAGCATACGGTTTTTGGTAAAGTTAAATACGGAAAATCGATCCTTAGAGCTGTTGAAAAAGTTGAAGTTTATTCAAATAAAGCTGAAGATCCACAAGCTTGGGTGCCAATTGATAAAATCATAATTGATGATTGTGGAATATGGAAAGAGGGTGATGCCTTATCTAATTCAGTTGCGTGTATTGATCAAATTGGTGGTGATATTTATGAAGAGTATCCTGATGACAATGATATTGCTGGATTGGATTTAGAAAATGTTGAACAAACTTACAAAATTACCACGATTATTAAAGATTCTGCAACTTTATTATTCAAAGCAAAGAAATATGAGGATTCTATTTTGAAATATAAGAAAGCGTTAAGATATTGTAATGAATTATTACCAGATGATGAATCAAAAAAAGAAATGTTTAAAAAATTTCAAGATTTAAAGAAAACAATTTACCTTAATTTATCATTAGTTACATTAACAACTCAAGATTATAATAATTGCATAAATTATTGTGGGTTCATATTACAATTAGAAGATGTCAACCTTACGAATACACAAGCAGCTAAGGTATTTTATAGATTAGGTAAATCCTATGCTTCTTTGAAAAAATATGATATTGCGTTAGAAACACTTAAAAAAGGTGCAATTGTTTCACCTAATGATCCATCAATAAAAAAGGAATTGGCAACAGTGGATAAGATTGTGACCGATTCAAAAAATGAAGAAAAGGCTAAATATGCTAAATTTTTCAGTTAGCTTTGAAGAAGTTATTGAAATTGTATTTTTTTTTGTATAATTGAATGTAGTCTGTTGCCAATTCGAATAATGCGAATTTAATTTAATCGTAGACCAATTAATTATCACATCATTTTTTTTCTTTATTTAAATAATACTAAAATTTTAAAATAACTAATGGATGCTATCATCTGAGAATGGGCTAATAATGAGGGAAGTTACAAATAGTGTTGGTTTTGAAATTGAAAATAATGAAAATGAAAACAAAACATCACCCATTCAATTCAAAAAACAACTGATCAATGATATAACTACAAACTCAATTCTTTCAAATGGACTAAATGATCAAACTTTATTAGTCCCTGGAATTGATAGATCACGTAGAAGGTCAAGTGTACTAAGGCGTATGTCAATTGGTAAGCAAGTTGATTTTTCCTTGGTCACTAATGATTTTCAAAATAAGCTTAAAATTAATATCCATAAAAAACATAATCATGATGATGTATTCGATGAAGAAAGCGAAGAAGAAATAAATAGCAGTGAAAGTGAAGATGAAGACAGTGATAACAGTGATTCAGAACTTTATAAAAGATCAAATTCAAATACTGCACCATGTAAAATTAATGATTTTATACCATTAAAAGTTCTAGGTCAAGGAGCATACGGTAAAGTTTTGTTGGTCAAGAACAAAAATACAGGTAAATTATTTGCTCAAAAAGAGTTAAAGAAAGCATCAATTATTCTAAGTAATAAAAACATCGAAAGAACAATTTCAGAACGTAAAATTTTATCTGAAATTACATCACATCAAAATATTGTTAAATTATTTTACGCATTGCATGATAATTCAAAACTTTATCTTATGATGGAATATATTCCAGGTGGAGAACTATTCAAATATTTAATTCAAGAAAAATTTTTAAATGAAAAGAATACATCGTTTTATATAATACAAATGTCCACTGCATTGAAATTCTTACATGATTTTGGAATTGTTTATAGAGATTTAAAACCTGAAAATTGTATGCTTGATAAAGATGGTTATTTAATTTTAACTGATTTTGGATTAGCTAAAAAGTCATCAACAGATGATAACAGCTCTAATGATAATTGGTGTAATTCAATTATTGGTACACCTGAATATTGTGCGCCTGAAGTGTTAAAGGGTGAAAACTATGGTATTAACGCTGATTGGTGGTCATTAGGATGTGTTACATTTGATTTATTGACCGGAAATCCACCATTTATTGGTAATAATCATAAAAAAATAATTGATAAAGTGTTAAAGGAAAAACCAAAATATCCGTTTTATTTAACTACTACAAGCAAAGAGATTTTAAATAAGTTGTTAACTAAAAATCCAGACAAAAGATTTGATGTTGATAACGAATGGGAGAAATTTCAAAAATTACAATTTTTTAGGTATTATAAGTTTTCAGATATTGAAAATCGTCAAGTTGAACCCCCAATTAAGCCAATAATTACAGATCTGGAAAAAGCCGAAAATTTTGATTCCGAATTCACTGATATGAAATTAAGTGATTTAAACATTAATGGAATTGATATTCAAATGAATCAAGATATAGAAGTTGATCATTTTACTGGATTTTCATATACTGCAAGTAACAGTTTTGTGGATAATTATTTATAAGATTTTATAGACTTGTATCATAACTCAAAAACTTGACAACTCAAATTAGAATTGATCAATGCTCTTTCCGTAAGCTCCCAACTTACACCAAAAATACCATTATTTATCTTGGGCATATTAATCACATAGTTTGATGAACAATCAATATCGTCATCAAATTGAATATTATAATTATCAATTGTATGTCGAACTTTATCATTTTCAATTAATTCAGGGTTCCTTAATTTATTTTTCAGATCGATCATGGCAAGTTCTGTATTTTTAGCAATCTCATATTCAGATTCTTGTCCAATTACACTGGTAAATAAACACACAATAATTAAATTATCCTTCAATCCTTTATTGTACCCATTATCAGATGGGTCAACCGGTAGTAGTAACGAAGTACCTAATAACATATGTGGTGAATCGACTGATTCACAAAACCGATTGTATAATTCATAACTACTAAAATACTTTGATTTAAAAACACTAGCAATACCACCACCCCAAATTCCCAAACAGTTACATGCATGTGCTAATAACAATGGCTTGGATGTCTTTGTTTTAGTTAGTTGAAATAAATCCCCTTTGATGTATTTTATCATTAACTGGAGAGAACCATTGAAAAACGGTAGATTAATCTAAAGCAAAAGTAAACTGGAAAGCTCTAAAGAATTATGATCTCCGTGTAAAAGTCGCTCCGAGAAAGACTTGGTATTTGCTAGAACATTCTAAACTTCGGAGATAAACAAGAATCTAATGGCAACTAAGTAAACACATCTACTCCATCTCTACATATAAATAGGGATCTTACTACCTTATATTATCCAGTTTATATATATAGTTCATAATACTTTATAAATAACCGATCACGTTATAGCGCAATTTAAAGTTTTCACTATCCACACTCCGGACTCAAAAATTTTAGAGAATTTTTATTTTCAATAACCAAAAATCAGAACGACTTTTGATGATGGTGATGTATAATAAATATTTCAACATTAAACGGACCACTACATAGATTTTGTAAGAATTTTGTTGGAAGAATACGTGGTACAGAACTTTAATTCCAATGCAAGGATCACAGACTGATTTAAGATAACTAAATGTAGAGAAAGGAATAGTTAAATAAAAAATAGAACTAACTGTATTGGAAATACTGCGGTTTAGTTAACGGCGGGCGAGACCATACTAAAGTGAAACTCTGGTCTTGGAAGAGTTTTTTCATAAATGTACTATTTATTTCTCTCTGTTTCTCTCTATCTTGTACGTCCCTAACAGTAGATCTAAATCATAACTGTGCTTAGTGGGATTAGTCCAATCATTGATAATAAAAGATCTATATATTTACAAAGAGAAGATACCTCGCAATCGAAGCCAAAACATTGGTCATCTTCACTAGGAGATGAATGCATGTAGTAAATCAATGCTGATGATCTTGAAAGCGGAGGAAAAGGACAAAAATTTTGTTACGGGTGATGATATTGACGATGATTTGGCCAGTAAAATTTTATCTTTTGGATTAAAACACTTGATCTTGTTTCAAAATGAAGAACAGTTATTTTGTATTGCCTTGCTTGACAGGCAACCAGAGGGCTTGTGAGGTTGGACTGAATCACTTATAGATATCGAGGAAGTGAGTAAAAAGGAAATCAAGGTATTTTTGCGTGGCTACCGGATGTCCACAAACGATCCACTGAATGAACTAAAAACGAATTTGGGGGTTTTTTGGGGGTCAATTAAAGAGATGCACATTCTACGTTTGGCGTTGAAGTTCCAGCAAAGTACAATGTCGATGAACACTAGATTATGTACTCTAAATGATTAGACATTTTACTGTAACTTTCTTCAACTCGAATGTATAGGTGCTGATTTTGTTTTATTTAATTATCTTTTGATTACTAACCTTTTTGAAGTTTCTTTTGGTAAAAACTTCAAGAAATAAAATGCTTGACTTCTTATTGCATAATCTGACGTTTGGTTTACCGTACCTACTTCAAGTACAAAATATTAATATCTTTATTTCATATACTATATAGATAGTATATGGATATACACAATAAGTACTTTGTAGCAAACAGAATAATTGGTCGATAGCAAAGTTTAAAATTTTAGCATTACAAATTGAATAAAGATTGATAAAACCAATTTTTTCTTATATCCATTCTATTGTATTAATGAAAACTGCAGCAACCCCCAAAAATTGGACAATAGCATGTTTCATTTCCCTGAGATTGTTACGTCAAACATGATGTATATCATAAGCCTCCAAAAAAATTAGCTGCCTTAGTTAAACTCAATGCGTCTATATCATATAACGTTTTAATCTCCCGTGGAAGAACAGTTTCGTGATGTGATGGAATAACCATTAACGTTTGATTAAAAGGAAAAGTCTGAGGTTTTTGTTTTGAATATGCTCTTCCGTCATCGGTGTTTCTCTGATTTATTTTACTTTTAACAATGTAAGTTCTGCCATTAATTTAAAGTAACTTTTAAAACAAGTTTGAAATAAATCCAGTTCGGCATCGATTTCTGCTTGTTTTCTCAACGTCACTCATTTTCAAGAATGTTTATTGCGTTTGTTGAAAGAAATAAGCAATGGTAGAAGAAGAAGAAGAAGAAGAAGAAGAAGAAGAAGAAGAAGAAGAAGAAGAAGAA
>JAJMCR010000042.1:0-89214 GCA_030573095.1 Pichia paraexigua | reverse complement strand
TTGTTGTTGTTGTTGTTGTTGTTGTTGTTGTTGTTGTTGTTGTTGTTGTTGTTGTGGTGGTGGTGATGGTGGTGGTGGAGTAGCTTGCTGTTGTTGTTGTGAAAGTTGAAGATGTTGTTGTATCCGATTATGATGCACATAGTGTGGATGTTGTGGGTGTATTATTGGTTGCTGTGAATGTACATTTTCCATTGGAATAGGAAAATTATTCATATGATTAGAAGCCATTGTATACATTAGGTTATTGTTATTATATTCAGGTCCACCTTGTGGGGGATAATTAGGTTTAGGATTTAAAGCATATTGTCCCATTTTAACCGTTGGCGTACCTTGTTGGATAATTTTTTGAATATCTTTAACAAATAAAGGATATAAAGAATCAGCAATATTTTCTCTTTTTGCCATTATTAAAGCTCTTTCAAAAGGAATCCAAACACCTTTTAAATGCATTGAACCAACTTTGACAACGTGTCTTGTCTTTTCAGCCTTTAAAATGCCATCTCTTCTACCTCTTGTCATTTTAGCAACATTTAATAATTTTGTACCATTAATCATATTATTATCAGCTCTACGAACAACAGAAACATTGTTTGCTTCAACTTGATAACATAATGTTTTTTCATCCTCCCACATGGTTGTTGTAATTTTAGGTCTTGAACCAGGTGGTTGAATTTGACCGGCATTAGGAGATAATTGAAAATTGTTACTTGAAGATGGGGTGGTTGATGGTGGAGGAGTTGATATTATTGCAGTTGGCATTGCTATAGGGATCGAAACATTAGATGATGAAGGAATTGCAGGTAATGATCTTAAATTTGGATTCATGTTTAAATTCAAACTGTTAGCCATTTGAGATTTTGATCTAGAAGATGGAGATTTTGGGGGTGATTGTTGTGATGTTGAAATTTGATCTGTTTGTAAAGATTGTGGTGGTAATGGCTGTTGTAGTTGAGGATGAGGATGTGAATGTGAATGAGAATTATGATGAGAATGTTGTTGTTGGAGTTGAGGAGGTTGTTGTTGTTGTTGTTGTTGTTGTTGTTGAGGTAGAGATTGTTGTTGTTGAGGTAGAGGTTGTTGTTGCTGTTGTTGTTGTAATTGTGGGGGTGGTGGAGGTGGTGGTTGAGAATTCTGTTGTTTTGAATTATAATCATATAATTGATAAGATGTAGGTGTTGCATATTGAATATAAGTTGGAGGATAAGGGTTATACGATTGGTACGGTTGATTCGAATTTGAGTTGTATTGATTCATTTGATCCATCGGTTGAGTTTGTTGATAATATCCATAAGACGAAGGAGGCGGAGGATAATTTTGTAACATTTGTTGTGGTGGGATCTGTGAAGAAGGTATTTGAGAAGATTGAGATGGTTGAGATTGGAGTGGTTGAGATTGTTGTGGTACTTGAATAGATACTTGAGGTGAAACTTGTTGTTGTTGTTGTTGTTGTTGTTGTGTAACAGTATTTATATATTGTTGCTGTGGAGAGTTTTGTTGAGAATTTGAAGTTTGTTGAAGCTGCTGAGAAGGTTTTGATTGTTGCTGTTGATTTGGATCAACGTAGGAAGGTTGGTATAATGAAGATTGGTAATTATAAGGGTTTTGATAGTTTGAAGAAACATAATAATTAGAAGCACCATCTTGAGGTTGTTGAGAAGGAGGTTGTTGTGGTAGTTGATCATGTTGTTGTTGATCTTGCTGTTGTAGTTGTTGTTGTTGTTGTTGTTGTTGTTGAGGTGGAGGTTGTTGAGTTTGTGGTTGAGGTTGGCCTTGACCTGGACCCGGCGCTTGAGGATAGTACCTGTTTGGATATGCGTTAGGAGGATATGAGGAGCTGTACATGCTGAGATGGTGATTATGCAAGGGAGATGTGAAAGAAGAGACCAAGAAACAATATGCAGTGTATGCAATTATTGATGCAGGGAAAATCCATTACTGCAGAATTTTTGCAGGAGTGTTGCAGAAAATGCAGTTGAGGAAACTGCAGCGATTTGCGGATTTGTGGGTTAATGCCATTTGGAATAGTGAATACAGAATTATACATCTATTTATTAGTGTACACACCATGGACCAAATGATAACCAAATTCGGTTTGGATTGTGGTGGTAGTATTTAAAGTATACATATCTAACATTTTAGGTAAAGTAGAATTAAAATTACAATCATCATAACATACAACAATTGTAAAACGGCCAGGGTTAATGGATTTTACAACATTATTAAAAATTTGTATCATTTCATCATTTGATTTTGGAATATAGTTAGTTTCAAATGACGCATAAGACCAACCAACTTCAGGAGTTATATGAATAGTATAATAATTATCTTCTATATTCGTATTATTACTATTGATATCAGTGTTATTAATTATGGAATTTGATGAATAACCACAAGGCGCAAACGCAAATGAATCATGTTTAATATTATTACTTTGTATAAGTTTATTTAAATCTGTTTTATTCATCATATAGTCACCTAATAAATGATTAAAATTTTTGTTATTGGAATCTATATTTGAATTTCGTGTTGCTGTTGATAATTGAAATTCTTTTGAATTTTCAATATTCAAATCAGACATTAAAATTTCAATTGTAATATCATTTGATGAATTTAAAGAACATTCATTAGCATGATTACCATTACCATTACCATTAATATATAAATGCCAATTTTCATTAAATTTTGATTGATCATTTAAAATATAAGTTTTTGAGGTTTCGATATTGAAATAACTATTTAAATGATTCAATTCATTACCCCAATTTTGATGAATTGGATTTTGTCTTTCAGGGAATAGGAAAGAACGATGAGAATAAAAGATTCTATAAATATCATTGAATGAAGTGAATGAATTATCAATATATTTATTAATTAAAATTTTCAATTGGTCTAAACATAATAAAGTTGTCGTTGTACCACAAGTTTTTAAAATAAATCTATTTGAATAAACGAATAGTGAAGATTCACTTAATAAATAAGCATCAAAGGAAGAATTTGAAGAAATTTTGGATAAAATTTCACAGTTTACAATTTTTAATAAGTTTTCAATCTCCGATAGCGGTATGGATCTTAAACCTTGAGCTGGCCAGGTTAAAGGTAAATTAGAACAAGATGGAGAAAACCAAAGTTCCAATAATTTTTCAGGACCTTCGAAAGCATGAGTCGTGTCGAGATTTGAAGAAATTTGAAGATCTATGTAATCAAGAGAACCTGAAGGGGTGTTATAATCAGTAACTTGAGAGTGATTACTGAATAAGGTCGGTGGTGTCATGTATTGTGGAGATGATTATTAAAGAGGGGATTATGGTGATAAGTTTAATGAAATAAAATAAAAAAAATAAAAATAAAACGAAACAAAAATAAAATGAAATAAAATAAAATAAAATAAAATAAAATAAAATAAAATAAAATAAATTAAACCAAAATAAAAGTAACTAGACAAAGAATAGTGGTGTGAGGGTGTGATCTGATTAAACAGTGTTTATCGCAGCATTTGTATCAACATACAGAGACAGTTCAAAAGACTAGCACTGCTACTAGCAGAATGAGCTCTCTACAACAGTATCTGTTATCTGTGTCTGGTCTGCTATCAATATCACCGTCAACTCACTGCTACAACCACAATTCCCACTGCCAATCGTGCAATGTGCTAATAACACCCCTAGTCGCTGGAAAGGGAAATGGGTGTGGATCCGCGGTGCAAGCGCCAAATCGCAAGATGCCATTTCAAGCTGCTATTTCAAGCTGGTGCACTACTCTGTTGTAATTACTGGGATGTGGAGGTGAATCATGTTACTATAAAGAGAGAACTATAAAGGATATATAAGAGAGGCAAAGATCGAAATATTTCCGTACACATAAATTGGAGACTATTCCATGAAATGACAGAGGATGCGGTTAAGCAGGACATTGAAAAATATCTCTTGCTAACACGCAGATAAACAACTTCCATCATCAGAGTTTTGATTGTTTACAACTTTGGATATGAACTGATGTGAATTTAGAGCTCCATAGACAAATGCAAAAAACCAAAGCTTTCAAAAGCTCAAACTTCAACGCTAGGGGCTCAGATTCATTTGGCCGTGAAGTTTGAATACTTCGTTTAATATGAATACCCATATTTTGTGAATTTCCAATGTGCTTTGTATAATTATGCTTTTATAGAATTCAATAACTTGTCACTTTAGTTTGAATCTGGGGGCAATTGACACTCCAATGGGTCCAATTACCACGCACCCAGACCCTGTCGACGCTGTAACAGATATGACTTTGTCCCTTACCAAGGGAAATCTCTCGTCTCCTCCCACTGCTTTGTTCGTTTTTTTTCCAGTCGTGTACTAAGAAAAGGCAGGCCCAAACATGCAGTCACGTGCCGTGCAGTCACGTGCCGTGCAGTCACGTGCTCTATAGTCACGTGCGCGCCGATCGACGCAGCAGGTTTTTCTCCAACGCTACTGTTGTTACTACATTACGGTCGATATACTTATCAGCTGTCCCCCGGGCATGAAGCGATTCACCCACAGAAGCAGGGCGGGCGCGAAAATCCAGGGCTTGATCTGGCCGCAGGGAAAGAGAGCGGTGGGAAAAGTGAAAGGACCGCCTGGAGGGGGGGAACACAAAGTTGCCGCCCCCGCCGATCGCTCCTGTTCTTCCCACCTAAAAGAGTGCGCAGCGAGAAAACCCCACTGCGCGGTGTCCCTGGGCGGATGGTAATCAAATTGGCCCAGGGGAGAGTCGAAGGAAGGCGCTGCGAAAGGCAAGGGCGGATTCTACTCGCCTTTTATACTTGTGGAAAAAACGTTGCCGCTTGCGCGTGTCTCGTCTTGTTTTTTACACAACACAGGGTTTGTCATTTAGACATGTTGTGTTCCTGGATGACTGGCTATCAAACAGACAAAATACCTTCATACCCACCCATCACACCATGTTAAGGAGAACCCGCACACACAATGTAACCACACACAACCGTGAACCCAACGATCTTGGACTTGATGCCGAGGCGGATGCAGGCGTTGATGGCGATTACACTCCTGCGGATTTAGATGTTGAGGAAGATGTTGAGGAAGATGATGTTGAAGATGACGATGATGGTGAGAATAACAACCGTTCTGCTATAACTACTAGGAAACCGACATCTTCGTCCCCCACCCCGATTTTGGACACAGAAACAGTCGTTAATGATGAATATCTCACGCCTAATGACCCTAAAGGTGATCGTAAAATTTCTGAATTAGGCGTTTTACAAAATGGTAGACAATTCAGAGTTAAAACTTTCAAAGTACCTCATAGAGGTGACCGTTTATATGCCATTTCCACTGATGTTGCAAGATTGGTTGGTTATAGAGATTCCTACTTCTTATTTCAAAAGCATACTTCTCTTTACAGATTTAAAATCGACGATAATTCCAAAATGTCTTTGATCAAAAATGGTTTATTACCAACTTCTTTTAAAACTAGAAGTGCTTATTTAATTACTGCACGTTCTGCTTTCAAAGAATTTGGTGCACGATTAATAGTCGATGGTAAACAAGTCATTGATGATTATTATGAAGACAATGCAAGATTAAATGGTGCAATTGAAGGTGCTTTAATCAATCCTTTATTATCAAATGATAACCCTCCTAATATTGAACAATCTCTATCTTCTTCAACAAGTGAAAGAAATCATAATATTGCTTTACTACTATCTAACAACAATATTTTAGAAACCGAATCAAGTTGGATTTATGACCACGCTTTAAAGTCTCGTCAATTTGATTCCATGTTATACTATGATAGAAACGATTTATTAAAGAAAAGAGTTAAAAGAGATATCTACACAAATTTAAATTTTGTCCCAAGCATAACTCAATCAACTAAATGTAAAATTGAAAAAATAAATTCGAATTCACAAGCAGCTACAGATTCAAAATCAAAATCAAAATTGAAAAAATTACAATTTGATACCATACTTGGTGATGCCAATATAATTAAAACTGGTTTAAATTCCGTACCTTTAGAAATATTCGACGGTACTGTGTCTGAGGAAATTAAACAAGAGATTTTAAATCAACAACAATTAGAAAATTTATTATAATAATCTTCATCTGTATAGTTTTTATTTTATTCATGTATATTATATATATTATTAATTAATCAACAACCAGAAAAAAAAAAGAAAAATTAAAAAAAGAAGCAAAAGAAACCCTTTTTACCTATGGATTTTCTCATTTTCTTTTAATTTCGTGCATCGGACATCTGTCGCTCTTGTCAAATTTCCGAAAAGAGTAATTAATTATTGAACCTAATATCTGAAATTCAATCTTGCATAACCTGTTTTCATTTTGTATACATCGCCATCATTTATCATCACTCCAATGAGTTTTATAACTTCATCTGATATTACACCAACAATGTCAGTTTTAGCCGGCTCATCCTCTGGTCTTTTAGTCCGTTTCATAATTGCACCAATTGATATAATTAAAATTCGACTTCAATTACATTCAATTAATTCTCATCAGGGTAAATATAAATCAATAACTTCAACAATTTTATCCATTTTTAAAAATGAAGGTTTAAGGGCCTTTTGGAAGGGGAATTTACCAGCCGAGTTAATGTATATCGTTTATGGTGGTGCACAATTTACTTCATTTACAATATATTCTAAGTTATGGGATAATCATATCTCTTTGAATTCACCAATAAAAAATTTAATTGTTGGTGGTGTATCAGGTTGTACTGCAACTTGCATATCATACCCATTCGATTTATTACGTACACATTTAGCATCTAATGATACCAAAAGATTTAATTCAATGTATAAGTTAATATTGAAAATTTTCAATAAAAATGGATTTTTTGGATTCTTTAATGGTTCTTTAGTAAGTTTAAATTATACAGCCCTAAGTACAGGAATTTCATTTGGTCTTTACGGATTGATAATCAATACTTATAATAATATGAATTTAAATATGAAGCAATATTCTAAATTTCATAACCTAGTTACTTATGCAGGTGGTATAACAACTATAAGTGGAATATTAACAGGTTTAGTTTCCAAAACTTTAATATATCCATTAGATTTAATAAAACGTAGAATTCAAATAAATAATCATTCATGGTTGAGAAATTTCCGTCATATTTTAAAAATTGATGGTGTAAAAGGTCTATATCGTGGTTTATTACCGGCTTTAATTAAAAGTGGTCCTGCAACTGGGTTAAGTTTTGTATTTTTTGAATTTTTCATTAAATTAATGAAATGATGATGATAATAATAATAATAATAATAATAATAAATGATAATAAATGATAGTGTATTTTTAGAATTCAGTTTAATTAATAACATTTACAAATGTATATATAGATAGATAAATTTTATTACAATTTCAATATAAATAATCTTCAAAATATCCACCATCGTCAAATAAATTGTCCCATTTTTCAAATTCTAATCCTAATTCACCCTTTAATTTTTTCTCAAATTCACTTTTAATTAATTTATCATAATTCCAATCCAAAAAATCCTCTAAATTATAACTAAATTTATTAAATTTTTGATTAAATATTTTAACTAATGCAGAAATATTTGGATGATAATGTTGATTCATAATTTCTAATTCCCAAATTGATGATTCAATTGCATTAGTTAATGATGGATCCAATTCATTTTCATCAAATGGATCTTCATATCTTAAATCTTCTTCATTTGTCGTTGTTGAATGAATTAATAACATACATGTTGAATGTCCATATTTTTTAATTAAATTATAAATAAATGGTATAATTATAATAATACCAGATGGTGGAGCAGTCAATGCTAATCTAGCTAATTTCTTAATAAATGATGCAACAATTGATGAACTTAAATGACTTGATGACATGAATAAATCTAATAATCTAAAAAACCTGGATTTTTCCCTTAAATGTAATAAATCAGGAGTTAAAACTGAATATAAATTTTTATAAAAATCAGGATAATCTAAATTATATGATTTCATCAATTCCCATAATCCATTTAATGATAATATTGATATTAATATATCTTTATTTTTAATACCTAATGTATAAGTTGCTGTCAAAAAATCCATTAATTTACTTGCATTACTGAAAAATGGTAATATTCTTTTATGTAATATTAATAGTGTATTATTATATTCATTTCTATTTAAATCTTTGAAATTTAATAATTTGATCCATGATTTTTCAAAATTTATTTTAAATAAATTAATACTATAAATTGTATTTTCTGGTACCTTTTCAATAAATGTTGGAATTTCAGTAATTGAGTCTTCATTTTCAATATCATAAAGAGGGGATTGTTTAGTTAATGTTAATATTTTGCTAAATATAATTTCTTGTTCTTTGATATTCTTTAGTTGTTCAAGTTCATTTAAAATACTTGGTAATTCCTGAAATAAATAAAATTTTAAATCCCAAAATTTATTAAAATATAAATCTTGAAATTCAAGAATTAAATAATCATTAATCACACAAGTTTCTAAATCAATCTTATTTAAGTCTCCACATTTAAGTATTTCTTGAAGTATTTTTCTATATGTTAAATTAGGGAAATATGCTTCATCAGTATTTGGTCCCATAAATCTAGCTTCATCTTTTAGAAATTTCATTAAGGTTTCTAATGATTCAATTTTTAAAGTTGCAATATTATCATCCTTATCTTTTAAATTCCAAATTTGAAATAATTTGCGTTGAAATAATTCATATTTAGAAATTAACCATTTACAAACTGTTTTCTCTTGTTCATTTTGTAATTTTCTAATCTTCAATAAGTTTTTACTTATAAAATAATTGAAAATTTTATAAATATTGAATATCAAACATCTGACAACTTTAAAATTACAAATATCCTCAGTGATATTTAATGCATTTATTAGTTTGTTTAATTGGTTGTAGTTTTTTGGTGATTTTATGATTTCAGATCTAAGCTGTTCAATTTCTTCAATTGAAAGTGTTTTTTCAATCTTTTCTAACTTAGCTGGCTTGGTTTCTTTAGCTTTTTTGCTGACAATAGCTTTTGAATTTTTTGAATTTTTCTTAGCCATGCTTATGAGGTTGAAAATGATGGAAAGATAAACTTATTGAACCAATAAAGCAAAGTTTGTGATTCTATCTGAAAATTGAAAAATTTCCAAAAAAAAAAACTAAAATTTAAAAAAATAAAAAACCTCTTTTGAAATGCACCGCCTTGTTTTTTCAATTTTTTCTCGTTTCGCCAACTATAAAAGAACCCCTTCTCGCTCTTACTTCTTCCACATTATCTTTTTCCATAGAATTTATTCCTTTCGACAGTATGACCTTCCTAGTTTTTTACTATCCTGATGAAAACTAGGTGTTGTCTGTTGACACATTCGGCGTCCCTCTTTTGAAGTGTTGATTTATCAACCGGGACGGTATGAGTGACTGCGTTTGACACAAAATTCTTGTTACTTAAAACGACGCTTTCATATAGTACATTCTGATCCAAATTTACTAACTATGGTTGGTTACATACTCAAATTTATTTCTTATTTTTTCTCTTTGTTAATGCATATCTCAGGTAGGCGAATAAATTTTACCATTTTTTATTCATTGTCTGTATGGATTCATGCTATATCAAAATAATTATCATTACTTTTTTTTTACTAAAAAGTTTTTGTCCTTTTTTTTTTAAAGTTATTGTAAGCTATTTTTTGAAACTGATATTTGATTGCTTATACTCCTACATTCTTATATCACGAAAAATCACTAAATGTTAAGCATTTAATGTTTGCTAGCTTACATTATTTCAATAAATTGTAATCTTTTACATAGAGACGTAGTTATAAAAGCTGCATTGTTGATATCTATTCATCATCAACGTTAATTTCAGGAATTTCAAAATCTGAATCCAAGTCATCTTCATCATCGTCTTCATCTTGATGACCATTCTCATCTCCGTCTATATTAATATCATTATTATCTTCAGCAATTTCAACTTGTTTAATAACACTATGAGATAGTGAAGAACCATTATGTTTTTCATTTTCTAATTCATTTTCAAGTTTCTTTAGGGCAATAGCTGCAGATTCATTATTATTATTGAAGACAAAATTATTATTTTCAGTAGAAACTTTCTTACTTACATCTTCAACATGTTGTCTTTTAACATTATTTTCAGTTTCAATTTCATCAGTAGATCTCTTATTTGAATCAGGTATTTTAAATTCGCCATTTAATAACTCATTATTTTCAATAGTTTCTTCCCTTTCAATTTCTTCATTTTCCAATTCAGTATTGAAATCATTCTCAATTTTCTTTGGCAATAAAGGAAATCTTGGATTAACTAGTAAACTATAAACTCTATCATTATCTCCAATTAAATTTGAAATTATTGGTATAACTGAAACACTTGTATTTACTCTACCAGGATATAAAAGAATATTTTCTAATAATTCAATGCTTTTAAAATTCTTCAAATTCTTTTTACCATGATTGATTAATTCTAAATTCGAAACTGCATCAATAATTATAAATCTAATAATCATGGTTAATTTACCTTGTGATAATTCACATTTCGTAATCAATGTGTTAAAAAATTCTCTAACTACATTTAATGTTGAATCAGATGCTGGATTGATAAAATATTGTTTATGTGACAGAATATCGGATAACGAAATAGCTGATTTATTTTTGTTATTTTTCTTTCTAGAAGAAGAAACTGTAGCAGAAGTCTTAGTATTGTTATCAACAATTGATTTATTTGAATCAATCAAGAAATTAGGTTCTCTTGGTTCCTTTAAAACTAATGCACTTTCAACTAATCTACCTAAAACAGTCATATCATTAAATCTTTCAACAAATTGTAAAAGTTTTGAAGCAGTTAATAAAGTTTGATTGATTAATTCTTCATTCTCATATATTAAGTCATTATTAATTTTAATTTTACCATTAACTGTTAAAATTGGAATCGATGCATCTAAAACTGCTAAAATTTTGAAAATATGTGGATATAAATCATTTGAAAATTTATCAATTAATGAATTTAAAATTCTAATACCTGAAAGTTTACATTCATTAACAGATTGTTCAATCATTTTACGTGTTGTTAAATCTCTAATATCCTTTTTAACTGGTGTGAATAATAAATTAAAACTTGTTAAAATTTCACCAATTGTTAAATATTGTCCAAATGGAATTGAAACTGGACATGGTGTATTGATTTCAATATATGATAATAATAACTCAATTAAAATTTGAATTCTTTGTGAAACTTTAAAAATTTCAATTGGTGATTCATTAATATCAATTGATAATGTGCCAAATATTAATTTCATCGATGAAAAATTTTCTGGTAGTTTTGGCAATTTTTGAAATTGTTTATTATAATCTTCATCGTTTGATAATTCTAAACATTCTTCATATATTGAGATAACCGATTTCAATTCTAAAATAATTTGATTCACATTTTCCCTCCATGATTCCGGTTGCTTTTCTCTTGATAAAATAAATGAAACTAGTGCAAATGATTTCATTAAAATTGCTCTTAATTCAGTATTTAATTTATTTAAATTATCACCATTATTTAAAATATTTCTTAATGCAACTTCAAATCTAGTACCAAATGGTCTAAATGTTGTTGTGTTGGTGATTAATAATTTGGATAAAACTGGTAATGTGATTTCCGGGATTAAAACAGTAGCATCAATTAAAGATCCAATAATCCCTGGTAATTTTGGAGTTAAAACTTCTCTTGTTAATGTAGGTTTACCTCTAATTTGATCCAATGTAAAACTTAAGCATTCAACAGTACCCTTTAATGTAATTAATTCTTGAGTAGTTGGATTATTAAAATTTGAAACAAAACATTTAGATTCTAAAATCTTAACTAAACCACTAAGAAAATTTCCTGTATGATTAGATAATAATAATACTGGATGAGTTAAACAAACTGTTAATAATTTGGTTGTTTTCCAGCGTGTAATACTATGATTTGATTTTAATAAAGTTGTAATACGTACAAGTAATGTTTGATGATCAACTTGTGTTGCGGAATTAATTATTGTTGGATTGGATAATAATTTCAAAATAAGTGTTAACGAAACATCACCAAGTGTTTCTTCTGTTAAAAAGGGAATGATACACTGTAAATCTGGAATCATTTTATGGTTGTTTTAATTCAATAATCGAAATAAGTTCAATTTTAAAAATTATGGAAAAAAAAAACCATGAAAAAAAAAACTCTTTTGACTAAAAAAGGAAGTTTGAAAAATCCAAAAAATTTGCAGTTTCACAGATTGCATTTTGTTTGTTGAATTTGTTCATTATCTGTTAATTAAAATATATAACAGTTTGAAATCAATGTCATTTGCAGCACAGCAAAATTTACTAAACCAGGTAGATGGTTCTGCAACTTTTCAATTTTTATCTACTAAAATAATTACATCAGTTACAGGTCCAATTGATGTTATAAGACAACGTAATGAGAATCCAATTAAGTCATATCTAAGTATCACAGTAAGACCATCAACAGGTATTCCAACAACAAGGGAAGCAAATATTGAACAAAAGCTAAAAAAAATTATTACACCGATGATAAATATTGATCAATATCCAAATAAAGAAATTCAAATTGTTGTTCAAATTTTAGAATCTGGTGAACGTGATCAATTTACATGTATGGAATTATCATGTGCTGTTAATTCATTATATTTGGCATTATTAAACGCAGGTATATCGTTAAGGGCAAGTTTTTTAAGTTCATTTTGTGCTTGTAAAGATAATAAATATATTGTACGTCCTAAGAAGATTGAATTGGATACTTCAACTTCTCATCATGTAAGTGTGTTTTCTATTATTGATGGAAGAGCTGATGAATTAATTTATAGTGATTCTTTAGGGAAAACAACACAAGAAGAATTATTTGGTGCATTGGATTTAATTTCTCAAGATATTGATAGAATCAATGAAACAGTTAGGGATACTATACTAAAATCAGTTGTTAATGATTACGTCTGGAAATTTTAGATAAAAAAGTTAATTGGATGTGTACTTAATCTCTTTAGTTAATAAAGAATATAGAGAAATTATACGAAATTTAAAACAGTAAAGAAAATTTATTAATAACAGTTTATTTACAGAAAATGTCACTAAAAGTAACTTATAACTTAAGTTTTTCTAAGTTCGCAATAGTAGTTTCAAAACCTTCAATATCAGCAAGTGTCTTTTCCTTTGATTGTTGATTCTTTTCCTTCGCAGCGTCAGATGCCTTTGATCCATAGTCAGCAGAATTCATAATTTTTTCTAAACCAGCTAAAGTATTCTTTGATTTTTCTAATTTCTTAGCAAATTTAGCAACTTCATTGTCAATATCAATCATACCCTTAACTAATAAATGAACATTAACTTCTGGAATAACAGTTGTTAAAACACAACCTGATGGAATATCTTTAACATTGGAAACAACTTCAACCTTGTCAACTGCTTTAATTAGTGAAACAATTGAATCTGTTTGAGAATTTGCAATATCAAAGTATTTTTTGTTAGCAGATTCAATGAAAACAGTACCATTTTTAGTAATACCATATTGAGCTAATAAAGATCTTGCACCCTTAGTAACTTCTAAAACTAGTTCATAAGCAGATGCAGCTTCTATATTATCGTATTCAGAAACGTAAACAGGATATGGAGCCTTTACAATTGATTTTATAGATTCAGATGCTCTTCTTGGTAATCTTTGCCACATTTCTTCAGAAATGAATGGCATGAATGGATGAATTAATCTTAATGCACCATCAATACAAGTGTATAATGTATCTCTTGCAGATTTTTTTTGTTCTTCAGTACCTTCTAAAATGAGGAATTTGGAATTTTCAATATAAACATCACAAAGATCGTATAACCAGAAATTATAAATTGCTTGAGTACTTTCATAGAAATCTCTTTGTTCAATTGCTGTATTAACCTTTTCTGAAGTCTTAGTTAATTTATGTAAAATCCATTTCTCAACTAATGATTCCTTGCCAGTTAAATCAGCCTTTTCAGTTGGAACATAATCATCCCCTAATCTCATTAAAACAAATTTGGTTGCTTGGAAAATCTTATTACAGAACTTTCTGTAACCAGCAACTCTTAAAATATCCAAATTAATATCTCTACCACCAGTAGTATAAGCACACAATGCAAACCTTAATGCATCAGTACCACATTGTGGAATACCATCTGGATAAGATTCTCTTTGGCCTGCCTTTGCCTTTTCAATTTCTCTTGGATCTAAGTTACCCTTTAATAATAATGCATGTAAATTATCCAATGTGATACCATTAATGACATCAGATGGATCAATGACATTACCTAAAGATTTGGACATCTTTCTACCTTGTGCATCACGAACTAAAGAGTGACAGAAAACTTCTTTAAATGGAACTTCACCTGTTAATTTTAATCCAAGCATGACCATTCTAGCAACCCAAAAGAATAAAATATCCCAACCAGTTTCTAACATTGACATTGGGTAGAATTTAGAGAAATCAACAGTCTTTTCAGGCCATCCAAGAGTGGAGAATGGCCATAAACCTGACGAAAACCAAGTATCTAAAACATCTTCATCTTGTTCTAAAGTAAATTTCTTACCAGCAAATAATTTATTAGCCTTTTCTTGTGCTTCTTCAATATTTCTACCAGCAACCCAGTTGTTAGAATCATTTGAATCTCTTTCTTCACCTTCAATATTGACGAAATAAACTGGGCATCTATGGCCCCACCATAACTGTCTTGAAATACACCAATCTTGAATATTTTCCATCCATCTATAGAATTCCTTTTCTGAAGTTTCAGGAACAATCTTTAACTCACCATTTTCAACAGCACTTGCAGCTGCTTGTGCCATTTCCTTTTGAGAAACCCACCATTGTGGTTTAAGATAAGGTTCAATAATATCACCGGATCTTGAACAGATTGGTAAGGTCATTTCATGTCCTTCTTGATCAACTAATAAACCCTTCTTTTCTAATTGTCCAATAACAACTTTTCTTGCATCAAATCTCTTGACGCCAGCATATTCACCACAGTTTTCATTTAATTTACCATCATCGGTGAAAATATTAACAAATTCTAAACCATTTCTCTTACCAGTATTGTAATCGTTATTATCATGACCTGGAGTAATCTTAACCGCACCAGTACCGAATTCCATATCAACTGCCTCGGAATCCGTAACAATTGGAATTTTTTTACCGTTGAAAGGATGAACAACAAATTTTCCATGTAAATGTTTGTATCTTTCATCATTTGGATGAACTGCAACACCTGTATCACCAAAGATGGTTTCAGGTCTGGTAGTAGCAACAACTAATCTTTCTTCAGAATCAACAACGGGATAAGCAAAATGAGTTAAAACACCAAATTCCACCTTTTCATCATATCCTGGAATTGACAAAAATGTGTGACCTGGAACAGTTTTATTTTCAACCTCTAAATTAGATAATGCAGTATTTAGCTTAACACACCAATTAACTAATCTTAAATCTCTATAAATTGTACCATCATCGAATAGTCTCACAAAGGCATCATTAACAGCTGCAGTTCTAGTTGGATCCATTGTGAATGCTTCCTTTGACCAATCATACGATGCACCCATAGAAGTAAATTGATTCTTAATCTTTGCATGATAAATTTCCTTCCATTCCCAGATTTTCTTTAAAAATTCTTCTCTACCATAATCATGTCTAGTTTTACCTTCCTTTGCATAAACAGTTTTTTCAACAACAGATTGGGTTGCAATACCTGCATGGTCAAAACCTGGTAAGAATAATGTGGTTCTACCCTTCATTCTATAATATCTAATTAAGGCATCTTGAATAGAGACAGTTAATGCATGTCCAATATGTAAAGCACCTGTAACATTTGGTGGTGGAGCAGGAATAGAGAAAACACCTTCTGGCTTAATTTCACCATCTTCAGTGAATTCAGGTTCAAATAAACCTTCTTTAACCCACCATTCATACCACGATGATTCGACGGATTGTGGATTGTAAGAAGAGAATGAAGGATCTTCTAAACTAACTAAAATTTTTTTTTCACCAGGAATAGTTTTATCAACAAATTCTGGTGCTGCTTCCTTTTCAGCCTTCTTCTTCTTTTCTTTATTCTTTGCAGCATTCTTGGCAAGTTGTTCTTGTTTTGCTTTCTTTGCTAAGAATTTAGCCATTTTTTCAGCTTTTGCTTTTTCCTTTTGTAATTCTTTTTCAGTCTTAATTTTCGGAACTGCTGAATCGCTCGCAACTTGTTCAAGTTGTGGAGCAACTTTTGGTGTTTCTTCAGACATTTTATGAAAATATGTTGAAAATGTAAATCTCTGTCTTAATTTTAAATTATAACTTAATTTTTGATAGGCAGCGATTCTTTTATAAGGATACCTAACAAATTGCATAAACGGGCCTTGATGGCAAATAAAAGTGAACGAGGTGATTAACGAAACGCAAAAAAAAATCTATTAAAGCCAATAGATTAGTTATTGCTGCAAATTGAGCAAATTGTGAATATATTAAAGTGAATCGTTCATCGCTGTTGAAAAATGAGTCAAGTGAAAGAAAAATTGTAAGAACAAAAACAACTGCCGTGCACGGATGTTTAATGTTGTTTAACATGTTATTAGGTATAGTTTATATCAAAGCATTACATAAATTTGATATAAATAATCTCCAATGAGCTTAGCAGATACATTGCTCAATGGATTTTCTGACTCAGAGTCAGAAATAAGTAGTGCCAGTAACGATATTGATGTTGAAGATAATATCAGCTATAAAATAAATGATTTACTGATGATTTCAGATTTCGAAACGATCAAATCAATTGAACAATTTGTGCCTATACTAAATAAATTAGAAACTTTAGATGCTGAATTAACAAACATGGAAATAAGAAATAATATAATTATATCAGTTGAAGAACAGGATATTTTGAAACAGACTAACGCAATGATAATCGAAATTCATACCTATTTTAATGTTTTAAGCTCATTTATAAAGTTAAATTACGAATCCACATGGTCAGATTTATCAAATATAATTAAAAACCCATTAGTATATATTAAACTTATTAAGCTAATTAATTTTGATATAGTATTATTTAAAGAGAAACTCAACAATAATATTGAAGAAATTGAATTTCTATTGAAAGACCAAATACTTTCACTATCGATGTCGTTAAATTTTTTGATTAAATCAAATCAATCAAAAGTACCTACTAAACATATTCAACAGCTTATAATTGAAGCATGTAATATTCTAGTCAAAATTAACGAGTTACAGCTAAAATTCCGTGGTTTTATATCCAAAAGGGTTGAAAAAATTGCACCCAATTTAACAGCATTAATTGGAAGTAATGTAGCATCACAATTATTATCAAATATTGAATTGAAGACACTTTGTTCTACGCCTGCATGCAACCTCTCCTCTGTTGGTAAAAACCTTGAGTCGTTAGGATATGTTTATCAAATTGATATAGTAAAAAACATGAATAAAGATTTTCAAAAGCAAGCAGTAAGACAAATTTGTTCTAAAATTGTGCTTGCAGCAAGGGTTGATTTCACAAATCATAAAACTAGTAGCATTGATAATTTATTAGGATTAAAATGGAGGAAAGAAATAGAGGATAGATTAGAAAAATTAACCTTACCAGCAGAGAATGTGGCTATTAAACCACTAGCTAAACCGATCGATAAAAAATCTAAGCGTAGAGGTGGGAAGAAGTTCAAGAAAATGCGTGAACGTATGAAGATGTCGGAAGTGGAGAAAGCACAAAATAAAATGGTTTTTGGTGAAAAGGAAGTTACCAGAAGAGACGCTTTTGGAGAAGAAATTGGATTGGGTATGCTGGGTAAGGTTTCTGTGAGGGATGTGGGAACTGCAAGAGGAGTCCATGTTACCAAAGGCTCACGAGAAAGGGTTGAACGGTTCAAGAATGAAGGACAAGTTAAAAAGAGTTCACTGGCAGACATGTTGTAAAGTAGTGTTTAAGTTAATGTTATATAAATATAAAAACTTAAAAATCTAGAAAAGTGATAATAGAAGGTTCTAATGGTTAATTGTGAGATGTAATCACTCGGTAGTCTTGTTGAATTAACTATATTGAATCACACTTTTCAGCTGTGGGTTTATCATCCGTGATTTAGTAACAAAGTTCAATAAGTAATTTTCTTAAATATTACACGCTGATCAAATTACATCCTATAAATACTATTACCCATATTTTTTTCTAAACAACGTGCATATCAAGATTTATCACAATACAAAATACAATTAAGCCGAAAAGGGCAAAATATCAACACGCCAAAAACAAAAATTGCCGTTTTCAGCCTGCAAGGATTGGTTCGATATAAAATGTATTATTTTGATTTTGATCAAACCATTTCTTATTCTCCTTACTTTTTCAATTATATATTAAAGCCGAAAAATATCTATCATGGCTTTGATGAATGGTATATTTTCTCGTCAACAGAAAGAAGATACAAGTTACGTTGATGATCTTTCTAAAAATGTCGAAAGTCTCAACTTTGGCACTCCTTCAACACCAAGAAAAAATAATAACAATAACAATAATGATGGTTCATTCATGCAAATTTGTTCACCTGAAAAAAGTCCACAACATCCAAACAACTATGCTAGAAGTAACAAAGAAAATCATTTTAATAACACACCATCTAATGTTCAATTAAAGAACGAATCAACAAATTTATTTCAGAAATCAAGATTAGATAGAGAATTTTATACTAAAGCAAATTCTGCAAAAACTAAAAGATTGGTAACCGTATGTCAAATGTTTTTCTTGGATTATTACTGCGATATGTTTGATTATGTTATTACTAGACAACAAAGAATTCAACAAGTTGAACACTCTTTAAATAATACTCCAAGAGATCAAGCCACATTGCAGTGGAAGTCGTACACTGGTCGTGAACGTGCTTTTCTAAGAAAGAGACGTATCAAACCAAAAAATAAAGATTTTGATATTATTACCCAAGTTGGTCAAGGTGGTTATGGACAAGTTTTCCTGGCAAGAAATAAAGATACAAAAGAAATTTGTGCTTTAAAGGTTTTGAATAAAAAGCTTCTTACTAGGTCTGATGAAACAAAACATGTTTTAACAGAAAGAGACATTCTTACAAATACAAGATCAGAATGGTTAGTGAAATTATTATATGCATTTCAGGATACCGAAAATCTTTATATGGCAATGGAATTTGTGCCTGGTGGAGATTTCCGTACGTTATTAAACAATGCAGGTTATTTAAATGCCCAACATGCAAGATTTTATATTTCAGAAATGTTTGCTGCTGTTAATGCGTTGCACCAGTTAGGTTTTACTCATAGAGATTTGAAGCCCGAAAATTTTTTAATTGATGCAAAAGGTCATATCAAATTAACTGATTTTGGCTTAGCGGCGGGTGCTGTTTCGACTGATCGAATTGAATCTATGAAATTAAGATTAAATCAGGTGAAAGATTTAGAATATAAACCTAAGGAAAGGACATTCTCTGAACGTCAACAATTGTACCGTTCATTAAGAGCAAAGGATATTCATTACGCAAATTCAATGGTTGGATCACCTGACTATATGGCATTGGAAGTTCTGGAAGGTAAAAGTTATGATTATACAGTTGACTATTGGTCATTAGGTTGCATTTTATTTGAAACAATAGTTGGTTATACGCCATTTAGTGGAAGTTCCTCCGACGAAACGTATGGTAACTTAAAAAGATGGAAACAAATTTTAAAAAGACCACGTTATGATGATGGTAGATATGTTTTTAGTGACAGAACTTGGCATTTGATTACCAGATTAATTGCATCACCAAACGATAGATTAAGGTCTTTTAAACAAGTTATTGAAATGCCATATTTTTCAGACATTTCAAACTGGGAAACACTTAGAGAGACGATTCCTCCATTTATTCCACAATTGGATAATGAAGAAGATGCAGGATACTTTGACGATTTTGAAAATGAGTCTGATATGGCAAAATATAAAGATGTGATGGCAAAAAGAGAACAAGATGTTATGAATGCTCAACATAGTGTGAGAGTTGATGCAAAAAATTTTGTTGGTTTTACTTTCAAACATAAAGGTAATCCTGCTAAAAATCCGAATAATATTTTGGCTCCAATCATTATTAATGGTAGAAATGATGATAGAAATACATACAATCGTTCCAACTCACCATTTAGTACCCTATATTAGCAAACTTTGTTCGGGTTTTTAGACTTTGTGTCTTTACCCTATTTGTGTTCATTTTCTCCTCTTTATGTTTAATATGTTTTAGTTTCGGTTTTTATTGTTTTCTATGTAAGTATTTATATTATCAAATAGCTATTATACCTTTGTGCTTACAATGTTTTTTTAAGGTTACCTTAAATTTTTGAGAGTTTTCTTCTTTTATCGCTACAGGAACATTTTTATGAAACTTCTATTTTCATATTTTTTTCTTAAACTTTTTTCAATTGCCACTAACTTTACACCACCTCATAATTTCTTAAAAATGTCGGATAAAAAATTTAAAATCCTGATCTTAAATCCAAGTCCAACAAATTTGGAAAAAGCTATAAAAGTAGTGAATCTACAAAACAAAAAAGCAGGTCCATTTGAATTTTCAATTTTTTTGGGTGATGTTTTAGTTGATTCAAAACTAGATCAGTCACCCTTAAATCCCGATATACCAGTTTATTTCACAGAGGGTGAAAAAAAAGTTATTGAAAGATCTGTTAAATTACATGAAAAATTCAATTATATGGGAAAAATTGGTATTCACAAATTAATAAATGGTCTAACAATTGGATATGTATCTGGAAATGTTGAGGATTTAACAGAAAATGAAATAATTGATAAATTCAATGGGCAAACTTTAGATATTTTAATAACCTACTTATGGCCAGACTCTATTGCAAAAGAAGAAAAGCTATTGTTATCCGGTGATAAAAAACTAGACTGTTTAATAGATTTAGTGAAACCACAATACTGGTTTTCTTGTGGTGGTGAAAAGGGTAAATTTTTTGAGAGGAAAGTGTTTAAGGCCGATGATAGAATGATCAGATTTATAAGTTTAGCAACTATGGATGAAGGTAGATGGTGGTATGCGTTTCAGATTGGTTTAGATCCAATCATGTCTAATGTCTTAGATTTTGCTGATTCTCCAATTATTGAAGGACATGTGACAGCAAAGAGAAACAATGACGACCTACATGAATTTAATGGTAACGATAGGAAGAAAAAGATAATTGGTAATTCAAGCCTTCAAGTTACACCAAAAACTTGTTTTTTATGTTTGTCAAATCCAAACTTTGAACTCCATATGATTATATCAATTGGAAAACTATGCTTTTTAACTATTTCGAAAGGCCCGTTAACGATACAAAAAGATTTTGGATTTTCGGGACATGGGATGATTGTACCAATAGAGCATCATCCAACATTAAGATCATATTTAAAAAATAAAGATAATGTTGAAAAAATTGAAAATTCAGATCTTTTCAAAGAAATTAAGACATTTCAGGTCAGCTTAGTAAATATGTTTAGAAACTTAGGAGATTTCTCAGTAGTGTTTTGGGAGATTTCAAGAAAGCGTAGTGTTCATGGACATATTCAATTTGTTCCTGTTCGTGATCAAATAGTATCAAAATTTGAAAATGTTTTAAAAAGCCAAATTGATTATGATAGAAATCTATATTCTGAGCCACTTAAATTTTTGAAATTCGTAGAATCTGATGATATAACTAAACTAAATGAGACTATAAATTCACAAGATTACGTTCTTTTTACAGTATATGAAAAGTCAAAAGTTATCAAATATTTAATTGAATTGGGTAATGATGATGATAATTATTTTGATGCGCAATTTCCAAGAAAAGTATTGGCAGTTTTGCTCAATTTAAAAAACAGAATCTACTGGAGTAAATGCAAAGAAACTCATGAACAAGAAAGTAATCAAAAGGCCGAGTTCCAAAAGGCTTATCAAAGTTTTGATTTAATGAGAAATGAGTGACGTTGAAATAAAGGATATATCTTAAGTAATATTATGTAAATTATGCCTTCTCCAAACTAGAATTTAGATCCTAAAAGATTAAAGAGATTTTGAATTATGAAATAGCGATTTATTTGATCAGAAAATATGCGTTTCAAGTTACCGCTTTCTCAACTTTTTTTCTAAGAATAACATAAATGCCTAATCAAGACCAACATAAATGTCGGCACTGGAAGTGCTCGTTGAAGCTATTGATGAGATATACGTTGCTGAACGTTCTCTGGAACCGGGTGCTATTCCTGATAGAATTATTTTCAAACACATCAGAAGATTATGGCATTTGTTATTAGGAATAGAGGAAACGAAATTTGATTCACATAATTATGAATTATTTGATTTAGTATTTGAAAACAACGGGGAACTGTTTTCAGGGTTTTCTTATTTGGGGCCCAATTTAGAACTTACATCCAAAAATTTAGTCAATGCAATAGGATCACCAACCGAATCCACCAAGATAGTTAAACTCTTAGATGAAGAAGCTGGTGACGATCCTGACGAAACCTCTATAAGTTTTAAATTATCTATAGTGAATAGGATAAGGTTTATTCTTTTTCGACATCATATGGTTGTGAAAGAAGCAATGAATGAATTAGATATAGTCGAAACCGTTGCTAACTATATGAGAAATGATATATTGGGTACATCAAATGAATTATCAGTTTCCCTTCAATCAAATAATAATATTTTTGATATATGTTATAGAGAATGTCTTGAAGAATTATTGCTAGATGATACAAACTTATCAATTGACGAAATGGCCAAAAGCATGGTTGAATCCTTTAAATTTGAAGCTGGTATTGCTTATTTTTTTAACTTGAAGGTTATCATTAAATACCATGATCAAATGATTGATTTGTTGAAACATATATTTAGGAAAAATGAACTTGTTGAATCAGAAATAAATGATTTTTATATTCACAATCCGATTTTTCCATTACTTAAACCAGTTTACAGAAAAATTGCACTTCAGAATATAAATAATGATGTGGATATCGGCCAAAATGAATCCCTAACAGTTAATACTCCAAAACTGAATAACAAACTAATGATAGAGATATTAAGTGAAGTTACACAGAGAGAATTGGAAGAAGAACTTTCTGACGTTCCAGTCACGCTAAAGTTATTTTCACAAATCGTCCAATTTTATTGTGATTCATTGAAACAAGAAGGTTTAAAAGATATTGAAAATGATTTATACATCACCCTAATTAAGAACGTAATCCTACAATGGGTAGAGGGAAAAACTGATCAAACAACATTTATCAATCAATTAAAAGATTTATCATTGATTCCAACAGCCATGCCATATCAATATCATGATACAATATTTCCAACAGTATATATGAGGATGGCCTTATATCTAGTAAAAGAAAACATTAGACTTATTGAAACCTATTATGATATATGGGATAAAAAAACATTGAAGAATATGAAACTTAATAATCAATATGTCAAATGGAATAGAAATATTAGTGAAAAATATTTACAAAGGTGGAGAATTAGAACTGTTAACATTCAGCGACTTGAAGTTATTGACACACACAAAATTGACATGGAAAATTTAGATACTTATTATCATAAGTGGCATTATAAATATAAGAATATTAGAAATAATTTGAAAAAGGCAAATATTATTCAGGCAAAAATATTCTATGATACGTGGGCATCACAGATGCTAACCTTTCAATCCCAAATAAAAAAAGCTAATGATTTTTATGCATATAAACTAAAAATGACATATTTCACGCTATGGATATATGCTAAAGTAACTAAATTCCCGGAGATTTTAGAGGAATTTAATAATTTTAAAAGAAAGTTATATTTTGAATTTTGGAAAAATAATATGATTAATTTATGTCGTGATTATAAAATAGCAGGTGATTATAGAAATCAACTTTTGGAGAAGTCATTTTATGGGAAATGGAATAATAAGACCAAAAGGCCATTATTGCGGTTGAAAAAAATGGATGAAGATACCACTAAATTTATCCTCAAACAACAATTTGATAAGTGGAGATTACAAATGAAGTTTATATTTTTGGAGTCAAAACTAAAAAAATCTTTTAATAAACTACTACTAAAACAATATTTTGAAAAATGGTATAGTTTTAAACAATTAACCGATTCAGAAAATAAAATTAGGAATAAAATTAAAGCTGAATTAACAGCAAAATATTTTAATACCTGGAAATACTCACATACTATGTCACGTAAAGCGGAAACTTTCTATTCAGTTAGAATGGCAAAACATATGCTAAAGATTTGGAAAATGAAAATTTTGGAAAAATCAGTTCAAAATAAACATCAAATTACTGAAGTTAGTAGAGTTCATAATCTATGGAAATTGAATGCGATTGCCAAAAAATATTTTAAGCAAAAGAATTATTGCATTTTACAATCGGCTTTTATTAGCTGGTTTGAAAGAACCACTAGTACTGTTGAACGTCTAGAAGATTGCGAAGCTAGAATGTTGCAAATAAAAGGAGTTACTTATTTTGATTTTTGGAAAAAACAGTATCTAACTATTGAAAAGCTTAACTATACAGCAGATGAATTCAAAAGGCATATTCTACTACATAGTGAATTATTAACCAAAAAATGGAGTTGGAATGCTTGGAGGGCTAAAATTAGAGAATCAAGACGTAAAAAATTAGAATTCAAGGAAATCGATGGGGTCTTTCAAAAGAGCATACTCGGAACATATTTTAACAAATGGAAGGGGAAAAAGAACAACATTGATCTGTTTATTGTCAAATCAATTAATTTTAGTAATTTAATTCATATATCTCATTGTTTGAATATATGGATTTCTAAATATGATTATCTTTTAATGTTGCAAAATCTTTTATATTCGAGATTGGATGATGCAAATGTTAGCTTATTGATACGGATCATTTCTAAACTGCAGTTACGCATGATTAAAGTGCAAACAGATGAAGCAAATGCTGCTAGGTTTACAGAACGTTGGAACAGGTTAACAACCAAAACTTTTTTTGATATATGGAAATTAAAACAATCAAATAGAACGTCACCTACCCCCACAGCTAGGGCAATACCTAATAATGTTAACAATATGAACATGGTGATAAAGACAAATTTACGAGAAATTCCTGAATTAAATCCCTACGTAGATTTAGCGCCAAAGGATAGAGGGTCGCCTGAGTATAGTCGACCTCCGTATCAATCTCACATGACGTCTGTATTAACAGGAAGGGCCTCTGAATATGAAATAAATCAATCATTTAATGCTTCAACGACTAAATTTGGAATTGAAACACCAATTACAGGCAGCTCAAGAGTGAATTCAGCATATCGAACACCTACGGTTAACATTAAAACAAACAAGTTTTTATATAACTCAACTAGAAAATCCCCCAATAAACCAGATATGAATTTGACACCAACTGAACGGGTACGACTGAGAAATGTAGATGAAAGAGTGAAGAGATACAGATTATTTAAGTCGCCACCAAAAACGGGCTTAGATGTTCTTCAAGAATCAAATCAAGAAAATAATGACGGAGTCTTTAATAAATCTATTTTTAATAGTTCAAATGAAAGTTTAATTCCAAGCAGTACGCCAACCAAACAAAGAAACGGCTTAAATTACTAATTGAAAGATATGGCGTATTCCTTTATTTTCAGTAGACGGAGATGGTGTTTTTTATATAGTAAATTATAAATAGTATTATATAATTGATGAATATTTTACAAACTAATTTAGAAATCAAAAGCATCAAAAGAAACCTTGTAAATGATAATTTTTTGAGAATTTGGAGTTTTGAAAATGACAAATCTGTAATCTTCTTCACCACCTTCATGTTCAATAATATCGATGAACGATTTAACGATACCCCAACCATTATTAATTTGAACATTCAATTGTTGGCATAACATGTCAACACCTAAAGTCATAGAACCAGCAACAAAATGATTTCTATTAATTTTAACATTATCTCTTGCGATAAAACCAATTTTCATGGATTTAACACCACCAAGAACAGATTGTGTAGTCCATTGAGAAATCAAATTATTATTTTTTTTGATTTCATCTGCAAAAATGTTACCGTGAGAACCACCTTGAAATTTAGTTCTCCAATCATTTGCACCAACTTGCAATAATGAATGAATTGCAACATACGAAGAAGATAATAAGGTGTATGCATCAAGAGAAGCACGAACGACAACTGAAATTGTTCCCTTGTCATCATCAGATGACGAACCATTTGGCAATTCGTATTTGACATATTTATAACCTTTTGGAATTGCTGCAGATGAAGTAATTGGAGAAGGACCAGAAAGTTCGGTTGAGTTTCTGGCAAGAGAACCACTAATGAATGAATCAGAAACTTCAGAATATTCTATTTGAAGCTTAGATTGATGGTTAACGTCAGATTCTTTGATTTCTTGGGTTTGGGAATTTTCATTAATTGGTATGTTGAAGGCGCTTTCACGTTTATCGAAAAATATTTTGCCATCCTTCTTAGTAACAATAATATCCCATGATGTAGAAGATTTTGGTGCACACATTAATTGAGAAAGAATTGTATCAGTAATAAAAACTTTAGCCTCGTTAGATTTTGCATAAGCTTGTAAATTTGGGTCACTACTTGAAGTTTGATTAGAAGTTATTTTGATAGTTGGTTCTAACTCAACAACTGAGTTTGATTCATATTTCTTTTGATATTGATGAATTTTACCACTGAGGGATAAAGTAGTTGGATTTGGTGTTTCTAAGTTCAATTTGGTTAATCTATTGAATTCAATTTCTGCAACCGATTTCCAGTCTTCTTCAATAGCAATTGATGCTTCTTTTAATTTAGTGTCATCAGAATTCCATTTGTTATTACCCCATTTAGAATTTGTTGTTTGGCCACCCCATCTTGGCTTCGGAGCAGTTGTTTGTTTCTTCGCAGATGTAGTTGTTGGTGAAACTTTCTTCTTGGACGCTAAAACATCTGATAGTTTTTTTGAACCAGAGTTAGCCTGTTGATTCTTTCTTGACCCCTTTAAAACGGCTTGTTTATTACCTGTGGATTGAGTTGAATTTTCAACCAAGAAGAAACCTTTCTCTTCTGTTTCAGCACCAAACATCTTAGCTGCAGATGCACCATAAGCATGGTATTGGTCCCTTTTGTTCTTCATATTTGCAGTAGTAGCATTGTTTTTTAAAGGTAGTTGATCTTCATCCTTAACTGCTTGCCAATCAGCAATTTTACCTAATTTATCACTCTTAATGAAGGGTGCATAAGGAACACCATTAAATTCAAGTGATTTTGGAATATATGCAGATGGACCCCATGGATTTTCAACGGGTGCAAGTTTGGAAACGTCAATATAAGGAAATGGCATGTCTTGGTATTCTGCAGTTCTTTGTTCAAGTCCTTTGCTAGTTTCACTGTTAAAAAGTTACAATTCATGTCGAACTGAAAATTTTTTTAAGTTTCATCTGTGCACCGGCCACTTTTATGATTTGGTTTCCACTCGCCTTCTAAGAGGGCAAATGATCCAGTTATCTATTCTTAATGTGTTAGGAACCACTCGTTTTCTAGGCATTGAACTGCATTCAACTCTATAAACACATATCTAATGGATTCGATCAATGTTGACATTACTCATTTAAAAAAAGGAGAAGTTTCCATGGGAACTTCCATCATGGCCGTTTCTTTTAAGGACGGTGTTATTCTCGGTGCTGATTCAAGAACTACGACAGGAACTTATATTGCAAACAGAGTAACAGACAAATTGACACAAATTCAAGATCAAATATGGTGTTGTAGGTCTGGATCGGCTGCTGATACGCAAGCAGTTGCTGATATAGTGAAGTACCACCTTGATTTATATAAAACTACTAATGGTAAGCCACCAACAACTCATTTAGCAGCTTCAATTTTTCAAGAAATATGTTATAATAATAAAGATGGACTTTCTGCTGGTATTATATGTGCCGGTTACGATGAAAAAAAAGGTGGGGAAGTATATAATATTCCAATTGGTGGTTCACTTCACAAACAAGATTATATTTTAGGTGGTTCAGGTTCAATTTTTATTTATGGTTACTGTAAAAAGAATTATAGAAAAGATATGACAAAAGAAGAAACTGTCAGTTTTATAAAAAGTTCACTTTCTCAAGCTATCAGATGGGATGGTTCATCCGGTGGTGTCATTAGAATGATTATTCTTACCAAGGAAGGTATTGAAAGACTTATATTCTACCCTGAGGACTATGAGAGTGCATAGTTTTTTCTAGAACTTAACGGTTTATTGATTCTCTTCCTTTTTTCACTAGAATAATGTGTAATCTCTGTTTAAAATCAGACTAATCAACATAAAATGCGTAGTAATTGTTAAAGTCGCTCTTATAAGAAAGTAATATTTGCTAGAACATCCTAGATATAAGATATAAGCAGAAATCTAAAGGCAAATAAGTAAACAAATTTATTCACCTTTACACGTAAAATAGGGGTCTTTGCAATGTAAAAAATCCAGTATATATATATATACTTTATAACACTTTATAATCACCGATCACGTTATAGTTTATAGCGCAATTTAAAGTTTTGACTTTTTATAGTAATATCTTTTTTTCTGCTGAATTTGGCCTTTTTTTTTGTGTGTGTTTGACCTTTTATCACTTTTGCTCTTAAGATATAGTATATACTATCACATAAGCATATGACCACCAACAATAATATAAGAAGTTTTAAAATCAAGGATAAACTTAGTCATGCACTGAAATCAAATACCTCTTATACCTTATTCAACACTTACACAACAAAAAGATGTGTTCCAATAATACACAAACCTAAAAAGTTAAAGGCAGTATTAGCAACCAAAACTATTCATTATTGTATCTTATTTTCAAAAAACAATGTGCCCTTATTGGCAATTGAAGTGTTCACATACTTAACATTTTATAAATCCAATGTTGAAAAATTGGTGTATGTAAGTAAAGCTGATACAACTGGTTTGGATGGAATAGATGATGTTAACGTTGGTTTATTTGTGGCTGAATATTTGAAAATTGTTTGTGAAATGTCTATTGGACAATTATTAAAAAATGTCAGTCTTAAAACTAAACAGAATGAACATAGGGGTAATGATTTATATGAAGGAATGAGAGATCACATTTTTATGTCGGAAACTCAATTTGGTTTATATGTACTTCAACAAAGATCAGCCGGAAATACTAACTTTTATATGCCCAAAACTTCCAAAAAATTAAATGCAATTGATTATATTCGATCTTTGGGAGTTGAATCAAAAATTTTATCATCTAGTACACTGAACACCAAATTAGTATTGTTTACGAGATCAGAAGGACAATATTTATTCCCTGAATCAATTAAAAATAAGGGAAAACATATTTTAGATGGTTCAAAGTTATTAAAATGGTGGTTGAAAAATATTGAATATTTAATTAGCAATAGTTATTGGATTGCAGTAAATAAACATTTAAACATCTTAAATTTAGATAATGGAGAAATTCGAAGATATCTTCCGACAAATATCTGGAATGTTGGTAATATTTACGACTATGCTGATAATATCAAGGATCCTGCAATTTATCATATACCTTTGCTACCTGATGATCCAAAGGGAAGGTTTTTAGAGCATTTAGTTGTGGAAGGTAGAGCTAAAACTGTTACTTTAAAAAGGTACTGGCAAGAGTTAGCAATCAGACAGGAATTCAGATTTGGAGCAATTGTTGGGTTGATTGGTGTTTCTGCAGAAATACACGTGACTGAAACAACCAAAGACCTTGACTATATTACCAACACTAACTTAAATCAACTTGTTGAAATCGTTACGTCAAAAAATTATTCAGATAAAAGTGACTGGAGTTTATTATATGATGAAATTCTTGGCCTGAGCTTCTTAAATCCTTACAAAATATTAGGTTCTAATGTTAAATCAACAGGGTACAATCATGAAACAGTATCACCGGCGGTTGTGAATACATTGATGTGCATCAGAAAGAAGAAAAAATAAAGCTGAAGCCCTGAAAAAAAAAATATTATCTCAAAATTTCCTTTTTGGGGGTGCAAAGACAGATTATGTTGCATTCTTCAAATTTATTTCTATGTTTTAAACTTATCAAACTTGTTCATTATGTTTCATCCGAGTTTTTATTTTGCCAAAATTCATGGCTTTGTGATTGACTTTATTATTATAAAAGAGTCAGAAATCCATGTAAATTAGAAAAATGTTAAATCCTTAGTTATATTTCACATTGACACAAATTACTTAGACAAATCATTAATAAAGATGAAATTTAATTCTGCTGTTAGTTTAAGTTTATTAGCAGCAACTCAAACCATTAAGGCTTTTCAATTATCTGAACCGACTCGAACCACTTTATCAACTGTCTATCAGTCTTCTTCTTCAGTTCCAAGTGTTGCGATTGTTTCACCAGAAGGTACTGATGAGAAAGATGATGAAGAATTTTTAAACAAATTAATAAGTACACCTGATGCTAATGGTAGAATGCCAATTGGTTTTAAATATTTGATAAATGAAAAGGATAAACACGCTGACCCGATCACAGTTATTCCAATCTTTGATGATGAATATGATGCTGAAGATTTTGAAGATAGTTTAGAAGAAAGAGATCCTAATGCTGATGCTGATGCTGATGCTTGGAGATGGCATATTTGGTTTAGAAATCAGGCAATATATAAAAGAGAAGCAGATGCAGAAGCAGATGGAAATGCACTTGCTGCTGCATCTCCAGACGCCGATGCTTGGAGATGGCACATTTGGTTTAGAAACCAATCGATTTATAAGAGGGAACCTGATGCATATTACTCTAGATTTTTAGCTTGGTATTTACGTAATAGATATAAGAGTTTTATTTACTGATGCTGCTATCAATTTACCTTATAAAACAAACAGAGTGTAATCACTTCATATTTTTCTTAGTTAACTTATATTTTAATGGTTTCATATACTGCTTTATATTTTTTGTATCTCCAAATCATAACAATGTAATAATGACAAATAAAAAGCATGCCACATAAAAACCAAACCTAATATGTGTCCCGAAGTAAGCAGATAAAACTCGCAAATTCATGTAGAACAGAAAAACTCTAAAAACCCGCGAAGGGGACTGGTAAAGTCAGGCATTGTAATTGTATTTAACAGTATTGATCTCAGCTTTGATTTCTAGTTTAACGTTGGATTTTACTACTTTAGATGATTATTGCAACAAGTAATGGCGTCACTTCACGAACTTATCCCTGTTGTTAACAAACTACAAGATATTGTTACCAATACATCTTTAACTGATTTGGATTTGCCCTTGTTAACTGTGATTGGTTCACAATCTGCAGGTAAATCTTCAGTTTTAGAAAATATTGTTGGTAAAGATTTCTTACCAAGAGGTACAGGTATTGTTACCAGAAGACCTTTGGTTTTACAACTAATTCATATTTCTGAGGATGACCCTTTGTTAAGTAAAAGTGATTATGTTTCAGATGATGTTACAGACCCTAATGAAATGACCTTAGAACAACATCTGAGAAATCAGTCAAGTTCAACTGAAAATAACACTCTATCGGGTCCTGCTATGGAATGGGGTGAGTTTTTACATATTCCTGGTAAAAGATTTTATAATTTTGATAATATTAGAAAAGAAATTGAAAATGAAACTGCTAGAATTGCAGGTAAAAACAAAGGCATTAGTAGAATCCCAATCAATTTGAAAATTTATTCTCCAAACGTTCTGAATTTGACTTTAGTTGATTTACCTGGTTTGACAAAAATTCCAATTGCAGACCAACCTGTTGATATTGAAAGACAAATTAAGAATTTAATTCTAGAATACATCTCAAAACCAAATTCAGTTATTTTAGCCGTTACACCTGCTAACCAAGATTTAGTTAACTCAGAAGCTTTAAAACTAGCAAGACAAGTGGATCCTCAAGGAAAAAGAACTATTGGTATTTTGTCAAAATTAGATTTAATGGATCATGGTACTAATGCTCTAGATATTTTAACTGGTAAAGTGTATCCCCTTAAATTAGGATTCATTGGTATTGTTAATAGATCTCAACAAGATATTATGACAAGCAAATCACTAAATGATTCCTTAGCTGCAGAAATGGAATTTTTTAATTCACATCCTGCTTATAAAACAATTGCATCAAGATGTGGTACCGAATACTTAGCAAGAACTTTGAACAAAACGTTAATGAATCATATTAGAGAAAGACTGCCTGATATTAAAGCGAAATTAAACACACTTATGGGGCAAACTGAACAAGAGTTAGAATCTTATGGTAACTTAAATATTGTATCAAAAGAAAATAGAAGTGGTTTAATTTTACAGCTGATGAATAAGTTTGCTAATAATTTTATTAACTCAATTGAAGGTAATTCAAGTGAAATATCAACCAAAGAGCTATGTGGTGGTGCAAGAATTTATTATATATATAATGAAGTTTTAGGTAATTCGATGAATTCAATTAATCCCTTACAAAATTTGACTGTTACCGATATTAGAACTGCAATCAGGAATTCCACTGGCCCTAGACCTTCGTTATTTGTTCCAGAATTGGCATTTGATTTATTAGTCAAACCACAAATCCAGTTGTTGGAAGGTCCATCACATAGATGTGTTGAGCTGGTTTATGAAGAATTAATGAAGATTTGCCATAATTGTGGTAATCAAGAATTAGCTAGATATCCAAAATTACATACAAAACTGATTGAGGTTGTTTCTGAGTTATTAAGAGAAAGGTTAGGTCCTACCACTAAATATGTTGAAAGTTTAATTGAAATCAATAGAGCATATATTAATACCAATCATCCAAATTTCGTAGGTGCTGCGAATGCAATGGCTACAGTTGTTGAGGAAAGACAAAAACAGAAGGAAATTCAAAAGCATGATTCCTTGAAAAAGGAAGAAGCACTTCATATCCAGCATAATACTGGAAATACTAAGCTTGCAAAAGCTGCTGCTGCTGCTGCTGCTGCTTCACATACACCAAATGGTAATTTATTATTAGACAATCATAAAGAACAATTAAAAGGTACAAAATCAGAATCCTCGATTCTGGATGAGCTTAAAGAAAATGAATCCACTAATGCAGCATCTTCTGTAAACGATGATGGTAAACCAGATAAAGAAAATTTCTTGAATTACTTCTTTGGTAAGAAAGATGACGTACAAAAGAATGAAAGTCAAAATGATATTGTTCCATTTAGTTATCCAACAGAAACAGAAAGTAGTGGATTACAGTTTAATCTACCTGTCGAAAATTCAATTCAACATCAATTAGAACATTTCCACTTGAATGAAGCACAACTGTCTGAAAGAGAACAACTTGAATGTGAACTAATCCGTAGATTAATTGCATCTTATTTTTCAATTGTTAGAGAGACCATAAGAGATCAAGTTCCAAAAGCAATTATGTGCTTACTGGTGAACTATTCAAAAGAATCTGTTCAAAATCAACTAGTTCAAAAATTATATAAAGAATCGTTGTTCGATGAATTATTGTACGAAGATGAAGCGCTGATTCAAGAAAGAGAAAAATGTGAAAAACTGCTTGAAACATATAAAGAAGCTGCTAATGTTATCAGTGAAGTTCTGTAAGTAGTATAGAATATTTATAAATTAATAAAACTCCCATAAAATAGTTAGAATGAACAACTTGTAAAGTAAAAATGATAATAGATTTTTTAGGTTGAAATACGATGTCAGATAACCAACTGAACGCGTACAAAACAACAAGTTGGCAGCCACTAAAAGGCCAATTATTAAAAAATATACACTTTCTACCAATATCATTGGCATATGAGCAGTCCAGCCACTTTGGTGGAAGAACTTTAATATGACAATTAATGAATTTTGGAAGGAGGTCAGCAGTAGGGTCAATCTAGAAGATTATCGTATGCCTTTCCGAGAATATGCTGCAAACTTTCATAGAGAAAATGGAAGATGTCTAACTGTCGGGGTTGATTTATTTCAATGGATCTGTCAATTGAGCAAAAGTGCAGATTTACCTTCGGGAGAGACTCTAGACGGTTTTGAAAAAATTATAGTCAGGGGTATTTTAAGCAAAATCAGATCACTAAGGGAATCCTTCGTTAACATTGTTTTGGTTTTTGATGGAAAAATAAAACTTAGAAAACATGAAGACATTAACTCTACTGAAATATTTGAAAATATTTATCACATAACACAAAGGCGTGTCAAAAATAATGAACATGTAATGAATAATGAAGTTATTAAGCAAATAACTGCTGCATTCAAAGCAGAGAACATAGATTATCATTTTGCAGTAGGAGATGCTGAAATTGAATTAGCACGTTTAAATCAAGCAGGTATAATCGATGCAATTATTTCTAACGATGGAGACTCCCTTGCATATGGTGCAAAAGTTCTCCTTCGTAATTATTCAGGGTGTTCAGAAGATCTTCCATTTGCCAGAATTAAAGGTCGGAAGAATTCAGGAACTATAAACAATAGGACAATGTTTGTCACTGTGATTGATAAAAAAGTTTTACAGGAGCTAGAACTAAATACAATGAAAATTATGTTTATTTCACTTATTCAAGGTGATGATTACTCATCGGGTATCCTTAATATAGGTATTAAAAAGGCTTGGAATCTAGCAACTAAAAGATGTGGAGACTGGGACCCAGTCGTGGAATTAAGAAACATTTATGTTGATCCTGATTATGTCAAATATCTACAGGCAAAGTTACCATATAACTATGTACAAAGAAAACAATTATTGGAAACATATTTGATTACTCTGAATGATTATATTCAAAAATATGCTAAAAATTTATTTGGTCAAAAATTCAATCAAAGTTTATCATCTTTGAATGATTCAATTATTGCTAACCATTTTTATCCACAATTAGCACCACTTTTGTTCGATACTATTGGATTTCAAATAAATATTCTTAACGAAACAGGTAAATTATATCCAAAGATTGTATTACCTGTCATGGCACAACCCTTAAGTATTAAAAAAATTTCAGGCAATGAGATTTTTATAAGGTGTGGAAATGATGCATGTGGTACGTTATCATATAAAAAGTTTACAAACTTTAAATCAAATACAGCTTCTGTATTATCAGACAGAAATTCGTGGGATTGGTTCAAAACAATTAAGTTCACATCAGTTTTAACATATTGCAGGCAATTTGCACCGTTCGATAATTTTTTTGTTGATTTTTCAAAATCTTATTTATGGATAACTATTGTTAACATGCATAATTTTGAATTTACGTTTGAAGATATATTTATTAAAAAAGAGAATAAAGGATATTACCAAGTTCAATACAAGCCACGCTTAATTTTCAAAAGGTTTATGAATTTACCAGAAAAAAATTTAGATGAAAATGGTAAAATAGTACCAGAAAAATATGCAACGATGTTAATACCTGATTATATGTTTGATAAAGAACCAAATGGAAGAAAACTGGTACAGCACTATAAAAATGGTAAATCGGCTATTAAAGCACGTACTCCAAAGAAGAATAAATTATCACCACAAAAGACAACTCTTGATTTTTTATCTAAAAGTCCTAAATCTCCATTTAGAATCCACTTAATTCCTAACAATCTACTACTTGCAAGCGCAACAAAAACTAAAATTTCAAATAAAAGAGATATGTATGATGATATTCTAATGGAATCTTCTCCGAAAAAGAAAATTAAATGTGTTGATAATTCCAGTTCATCTGTTAATATTGGTGGTTTTGATGTATTTAATGGTCCACTTGTAGAAGACGCAGAAATTTCAAAGGTTTTACAAGAAGATACCACGGATTCTTTCCTTGATGAGGAATTTGATATTTTTATGAAAAGCCATGAAGAAGAACAAACCGAATATCATGGTTCCTCAATAATCGAAATTGATAACCCGGGATTCTCCAACAAAAAATCATCACAAAATACATGGGGTAGAAATTTTGAAACTTTAAGAAGGAAAGAGAGAGAAAGAAATGCAGTTTTGAGAGGACCAAGTGTAACAGATGCTATTAAAATGTTACCAGATGTTCCAAGAGGACCTATCGTTGAAAAAGATAATAAACAGACTGATGAAAATAATGATGCACCTTCAGATTCAGATGCAAGCTATGAATTTTCTTCATTTGCTATATCTGGTAGTGATCTTGTCCCTCTCAAACGAAAATGTTTTGAATCTGATAGAAATGGTTATTCAACAGATAAAAATCTCAATAACCCAGTTGATAAAGGTATGTTAAATCCCAATTTCGTTCAGCATTTTGTAAGTTCAGGAATAAACGATGATGAAAAATATATGCCTTTGAAAAAGCTTAATTTGTCCGGGAAAATAGCTTATAATGAGAATATGGCTAATGGACATGAAAAGATACAAAAAACAGACTCTAGTTATGAGTTTTCTTCAATTGATTTTTCCGATGACTTTGCTGCAAGTAAACCAACCACTGGCACTATTGAAAACAGTACAAGACATGAAAATGCTGAAACCAGTTATTTAGAAAACAAATTTCCTGATTTTTTACCTGTTGATGATAAACCAAATGCTACTAATATAACTGGAGGTGTTACTTATATGCAAATTGGTGTTAATAGTGATACTCAAGAGACCCAATATTTAAGACATAGTCAAAGATATTACCGACCACAAATACAAAGTAGTGGGTCTGATAATAAGACGATACAAGAAGAATTATCTACACCTGTGAAAGATAAACTTGAAAAGGAAATGTGTGAGATCATACCGATTAAACTAACAAGAGGTGTCATATCATCGCCAAAGTTACAACAATATAGCGATGTTGACATTCATATTGATAATAGTTATACTAAAGAAAATTATAAATCAATTGTTGTCCCAGATGGCTGTGATGATAGTGGCTTGATTTTAGCTGAAAATACAGATGATGAAAACATCTGGATAATGAAGGAACCAATTTAGATGGAGTGTAATATTAACGTATGTATATATATATATATAATAACATTCTGAAAATATACAATGTAAATCTTAACACTTAGAACTTAAACATTTGTGGCGAATAACTTTTGAATAATTGGTGGCGAGTAATCTTCAAATTTCAGCATGTTTTCAGTATTCTTGCCTTCCAGCTTCTAGTATACTGTTATAAAAATTTTTAAATCAACAATAAATTATCAGAAAATGTCCAAGATAGATTTGGATGCAATTGCCATTCCTAATACATCAACTAGAATTTTTAAAGACGATTGTATGTTTTCATTTGATACAGCGTTTGATCCATTAGGACTAGATATTTGTATGACATGCCATCAATCATTCTCAAGAGGAGAATTCAAATATACACAAATGCATAGTGAATTTTATGATCATAATGTATTTTTGAATTACAAAAAAGTTAGAAAAGTTCAAAAAGAGGAAGAACAGCCGCTGAAAATGATCAAATTAGAAATAAAAGAAAGTTCAGAAGATGATTTGTTTGAAACTAAATGCTCAATTTACTTATCAAAATCTGATACGACATTATCATATCCTAATAATGATCTTCCTCTGAAAGTTATACAGGTTGCTGAGGGCATAATAAATGCAACTTCTTCTGAAAAGAAAGAAGAAATAATAGCATGGGAACAAGAGATAAAACCGTGCAAACATTCAAGTTCGATTATTCAAAATATTACTCCACAATTACAATTAAAAAAGTGTAATTCATGTGATTTAACTGAAAATTTATGGATTTGTTTGCACTGTGGTAATCTAGGATGTGGAAGAAGTCAATTTGGTGGAGTTTCCGGTAACTCGCATGCAATGGCACATCAAAAGGAACACCCAGATCATGCAGTTGCTGTTAAGCTAGGTTCGTTATCGACAGATATTGCAGATTGCTATTGTTATGCGTGTGATGATGATGTTAAAGTGCCAAATTTATCAACCCTATTAAAAACCTTTGGAATTGATATAAGTAAGTTTGTCAGAACAGAAAAATCATTAACTGAGCTACAAATTGAACAAAATATTCAATGGGATTTTAAAATGGCGGGTGATGGAAGTGAAGAATGTAAACCAGTTTTTGGATCTGAATTAACAGGGCTGAAAAACTTAGGTAATTCATGTTATCTTGCATCTGCAATTCAAGTTTTATTTAGCATTGAAACATTTAAGAATGCATATTTTAATCCTGACGGTATTCCACTAGATAAAATCTTAGGTAACTTGAAGCCTTATGAGGACTTGGAAACTCAATTGTTCAAACTTGGTGATGGATTAGTTTCTGGTAGATACTCAGTTCCTGATGAATTTACAACAGAAGCTCTGAAGTATCAGCGTGGTATTAAACCGTCAGGGTTTAAAAGCTTAATAGGCGAAGGACATGTTGAATTTAGTACCATGTTACAACAAGATACATTTGAATTTTGGACATACTTAATTGAAAAAATAGAAAAGAATAAAATATTTGGGCAACTTTCTGAATCACCAACTAATACATTAAAATTCATAATTGAAAATAAAATTAAATGTTCCAAATGTAATAGTGTTAGATTGAAGAAAGAAGTCACTGATAATTTAAGTGTACCGTTGTTTATTAGCTTAATTGAGATTGATTCCGAAGGCAATAAAATTTATAAACCAACAAGCATTTTGGAATGCTTAAATAATTGGAATTCATCAAATTCTTTTGATTACTTTTGTTCTAAGTGTAATTCCAAAGAAAGAGCAATTAAAAAAGAAGGCTTCAAAAGTATGCCAAAAACATTTGTTATTAACGTGCAACGTGTCATACTTGATAATTGGGTACCAACAAAGGTTGCAGTTCCTATTAAATTTGAAGAAAAATTAAGCTTAAAATCATTTTTAGGTGAGGGAATTTTACCATCGGAAGAAGAAATATTTGATGAACCTGAAAATACTGTTAAAGAATTTGAATTCAATCAAAGTGCACTAAATGGATTGTTAGAAATGGGATTTGCCGAGAATAAAGCAAAGCATGCATTATTTGCAACCGGTAATTCAAATTCAGAAATAGCAATGAATTGGTTATTTGAACATATGGAGGATACAGAAATTGAAAAGCCGTTTGTTGCACCTACTACAATACCATCATCATCAAATCCTCTTGATAGTTTAGATACCGAACAAGTTAACAATTTAATAAGTATGGGATTTTCTGAAAAATTAGCAAAAAAATCTTTATTTTTAAATCATAATAATGTAGAAGCTGCAGTGGAATGGTTGTTCATGAATCCTGATGATGATGGTGATGTAAATATACAAGAAAATACCAGAGCTGATGATGATAATTTAGTTGAAAGACTTGAAACTTCAACATTCAATTCCAACCTCGAATATGAATTAAAGGCGATTATTTGTCATAAAGGTACATCTGTGCATTCGGGACATTATGTTGCCTTTATTAAAAAGGAAATTGATGGCATTTTAACATGGGTATTGTTTAATGATGAAAAGGTTGTTTTAGCAATTGATGAAAATTTCAAAGAAATTGAAAAGACTGGTTATTTATACGTTTATGAACGTGTCGATTAATTGATTGATAGATCGATCGATAGAGTGATTGTTTTGTTGGTTGGTTGGCGAATTTATTGTTTAGTGATGGTTATAAATTGTTATAAAGTAAATGATATGTATATAACTAAATTCATCATTATTATAATAAACAAATAAGATGAGATTAATACTATTAATAAGTACTTACACTCAAAGCAATGTGAAAAAAATTGAAAGAGATAAAATAAAAAATAAAAACAATAAATGGGAAATGAGAAAAACGAATAAACAAAACAAAGGGTACGTTAATAGAAAAAAACTGTAACAAAATCAAAGATATAACAGTCCTAGCAATGATAAAAAGTGTTGAAATTATTAATTATAATAATGTAATTTTATTTAGATAAAAAATTTCACGAAGAACAAATTAAAAAACTATATCATTTTTTATCATTTAATTTTGTTTCTAATTTTGCAATTTTTTCTAATAAATCATTATTTTGTTTTCTTAGTAAAGCAATTTCAATATCTTTTTCCTTTGATTTACCATAACTGACCATTCTTGATAATTCGTCATTTTCTTCCGTTAGCATTTTCAATTTTGAAATTATTTTATGAGAAATTTCTTCTTCATCATATCTACCATTTTTATAAGTTGAGGGATTTGGATTCATTGAAATAGCAGTAACTAAAGATTCTAATCTTGTTTTTGTATCTTCTAATTCTGCTTCAGTTGATTGAATTTTTTCAACTAACTTATGATATAAATCTTCATAATTTTTAGGAATTTCAAAATTACCATTTGAGTCATTTTGAGTTTTTAAAATTGTAGTTTGAAAATCTTTCAGTTTTTCCAATTCATTTTCAAGTTTTGTAATAATAATATCCTTTAAATGGATCTTAGCTTTATAAGCTTCAATATCATTTGAATCAAGTGAATCATTTAAAGTTGATTGATTATTTTTTGAAGTTTTTGAATAAAAATTTGCTGAATTGTTATTATTGTAAATCTTATTATGATTATTATCTTGAACTTGAATGTTATTATTGGTATTGTCATTTAAAAAATTAGTATGCGATAAAATATACTGTTGATTTGGAGTTTGTTGTGCTTGCGATTGAGCTTGTGCTTGTGCTTGTGCTTGTGCTTGTGCTTGTGCTTGTACTTGTGCTTGTGCTTGTGCGTTAAGATTTTTATAATATTGATTAGTAAATTGATTCTGCGTTGAAGTATTAGACGTATTAGATTGTTGTTGCTGTTGTTGTTGCTGTTGCAATAAATAAGCACTATATGAGTTGTTGTTATTAGACCAACTATTAGAATTAGTATTAGTATTTGTGGTGACAGTATTTGAAATACTGTTTTTATGAGTTAAAGTTGGGATAGTATTGGTATCATTATTAGTATTGTTGTTGCTAGTAGTGTTGTTGTTATTGGTATTGTTGTTGATGTTATTGTTGTGGATGTTATTGTTGTTGATGTTATTGTTATCTTTTAATTGACGACTATAATTAACATTTGAATTATTAAAGTAAGAATTTTGAATCAATGAAGGAGATGTCATTTGGGATACTGAAGCATTAGAATTATCCTTGGCAGAAGAAGATAACTGTAACATTTGAAAAGCTAATGGATCCATTTCAACATTAGAAAACTTAGATTTATAAATATTATTTGGATCATTGGTAAAAGATGATATTGGCTTTGAATGCTGATTGATATTATTAAGGTTATTAATTGGACTTAGGTTTTGATTCCAAATGTCCATATTTGTGTTTGTATCAGAGGTTAAAAATGTGTTATTTGAGTTAGAATTGAAATACTGATGAGCAGAACGGTTGGCACTGTCTGCAGAAGAAGAGACTAGGAGAGAGTTATCCATGAATGCCGTGGCAAAGAATTTTATAGACCGAAAAATCTAAAAGAAAAGATTAGAAGAATGAAAGAGAAGCATGAGCCGGCAATGAAATGTCGCCCTCATTTTAAAACTCCACAGGATCTTCCTGAGAAAAGCTTCTCCAAATTATTATTTTACTCACTTCCATACAAAATAAAGTCAGGGCTCATCTGTCGCAGATTCATGTCACAGAAACACATCATTTCCATATTGGGTTTTGTATGTATAAATTGAACTGGAGTCTATCGGCGCAACAAAATATTACAAAAACGCGAGAACACAAAACAACAACAAACGAGAACGCGTTACTTGAAACCAAAACAAAACTGATTAAACAAAAGTATCTCTGCAATTTTATTTTTTGTTCCCTCGCCTGACAGCTCCGATCGCCAACCGGTTTCCGCTTTTGGATTTTTTTTTCCCGTCGTATAACGTTCCATCCAAGCTTCAGGCTATGTATAGCTATTTTTCACCCCTAAACATTCCGACATATTTTTTGTCTCTTCATTGTCTTCTTTTTCTTTAAACATTCACATTTCCATTCATTATTCATCTTCTAAACTCTCTCCAAAATGGGAGCCATAGATTTGATTAGGAAAAACTCAAGAAAACTTAGACGAAAATTATCGAAACATGATAGTTCTGTGTCAGATCATGTGGAGACAATTCCAAATGTCACTTCATTTCCGAAAAATGTTAAAAATTCTAGTACTCATTCCCTTCCGTTTGATTTATCTTCCATTAATAGGTATGACTATTATGATTCTCCACAGCACGCCAATAACAATGGTCATTCGCTTTATATGAATAAATTGGGTTTCCATAGTGTACAAAATCTTTCCACTTACACAAAAAGAAATTCAATTGATCATTTAGGTGATCTTATTGAAGTGCCTAAAAGCAGAAGTACTTCTCCAATTAAAGGAAATAGGAAATCTTTTGACTTTTCAGTATATCAACACACAAATAAGACTACTAATAGAAGAATTGCATCTGATTCAACACTTCACTCAAATACAAAAAAAAGACCTACCTCCCTAATTATAGATAACAGAAAAACCAAGTTCCATATACCCAATAATCATGACCATCATGATGATATAACTTTATTATATAAAAATAGTTCAATTTTAAATAGTACAGCTTCCTTGGATAATTTGCTGTTAAATGAACATGGAGTTTTAACATTAAATGGAATTAACAAAAGTAACAAAACTCTATTAAAAAATACACACTCCAAAATGCACACTAAAACATACAGTCACAATCGAAAACAAAAGCAACTTTATATTAACAATCATCATCAAAAATATTCTCAACATCAAAGATTAAATGACAACCATGGGGTTGTTAAAACCAATAATGAAGATTTTAGTTCCTTTACATCATTTACCAAACTTAATCTTTTATTTGCCATAATTTATCACATCTTCAATGTGTTATTTAGTTTTTTTATTTATTTACCAATATTTATAATGTTCAAAATGGGCAAATTGATAACAATTTTAATGTTAATATTTGGTTATATGTGGTATACTGATAATTGGCCAATTTTCATCATAAATTCATTAAACGAACATTCTGATCAAACTTGAATTATAAATTTTTAAACACACACCCTCATATTCAGACACATAGACAACGAATAGACACAGACATAATATGCGCATCGACATAGACAGAGACACAGACATATAGATCTACATTTACATAGTTAAAGACATTTTTTTTGTTTGTAAATATACAATTTCTAAAATATATAGTCTACTTTTTACTTATTTAGAGATTTTAAAAGATCCAAAAAATCCACTACTTTTTCTTGATTCACTAGCACTAGTGTCACCATTATTATTTTTTATTGAATCATTAATAGGAACGGAATCTGTCAAGTGTGCAGCTTTTGGAGAACTTAAAAAGAACAAACTAGGAGATTCACTTTCATCGTGATCTTGTGGATGCATTGAAAAATAACTATTATTATCATTAAATTTATTTGGTGTTGTAACATTACTCTTAATTTGTGGTGATCCAATATCATACCTTGAATGTGGTAGAGGTATCGAAGAAATATAAATGTCTCGTCTATTTGAAATTAATGATGTTGATGATATATTACGTGATAATGATGGTGTTGGTGTATGTGATGTTGGGGTATGTGATGTTGGTGTATGTGATGTTGGTGTAAATGGTCCTAAATTATTTGTAACTAAATGCGCTGAGTATGAATGATTTAATAACCCATGCCCATATGAATTTCTTGATTTAAAGTGACCTAATGCACCCATAGATTGTGTATGATGTGGTGATGTGCCAGTTGATGGAGACGTTGGTGGCTGAAAATGATGGTTTTGTTGATCTAATCTTGATAATTTTAAATTTTGTAATCTTGAATCTAGAATGTGTAAATTATTTCTCAAATCTGTCTCTGAATCATTATAAACTGGTGTTAAATCCTTAAAGCTTGCCACTGAATGAACTGCAACATCATATGAAGGAGGCCTGCTCATTTGTTTTAAAGTCTTGGTATCAATTGCACTACCAAAATGACTTAAGGATGGCATATTTGATGCCAATGCTGAATGCGGATCACCAATAAACGAAGCCGCTCTTGATAGGTGTTGAACTGGAGATAATGTACCTGGTGACATCAGATTTCCATTTGTTGGGGTTTGAGAAATTGGTATTCTTTCACCTGAATTAAATGCAGGTCCAGAAATAACATTTTGATGTATTGTTGGTAGGGGATTTGAAAATGAAGATGATAAAGGTTGTGGTTGTAATGGTTGATGTAAATGAAATGGTGCTGTTGATGTTAGAGGCGGTGATATTGACGTTGGAAGTGGTAATGTTGATGTTGATGTTAAAGATGGTAATGTTGATTGTACCTCAGTTTGTTGCTGTGGTTCTGTCACCTTAGCTTCAAATGGATCTAAAATTGAATTCTCTTCATCTTCATCTTCTTCATCGCCCATACTAAAAATTGGTTTTTGATATTTTCTTGAGTTTCCTTTAATTGGGCTTGAACTATCAAATGGATTTATTTCTGATGTCAAAGTAGAATCATTCATACCACTTAAAATTGACGTGTTATTGTTATTGTTATTATTGGTTGATGTTTCATGATTATTATCTATTGCCTCATTTTCTGTATTAACATGTAGCGTGATATTACCATTGGCTGTCAAATTCGCGTTCATTTCAAGATTTGTGCTATTTAAAATATAAACTCTATCATAAATTCTATCATCATAATTTGGTGGAGCCATTAAATCTTGAGTATTAATATTCGGCATTGGAACAGTACCATCTGATCCGGGTAAATCGTTAACATGATTATGATGGGGCTGAACGTCATGCAAACTTTGTAGTACTGTTGCATTAGTATCTTCATTTTGAAATAACATTTTTTCACTTGGTGTGTGAATTGTAACATCTTCATAATGTGAATTTTTAAATGGATCATCATATTCTTCAATTGTTTTAACTTTTGTTGGAATAAATGGACTTATGAATAATGTAATTGGTAAGGTTGCACGTAATTCACTAATATGACCATCAGGATTGATCAGTGCAACTGAAAATTTTAATTTATGTCTAACTTTGCATAAATTTACAATATCTAAATCTTGAGTCATCATTTCTAACGATGCTGGTAACTGTATACTTGTTGTAACATCCCATTTATCATTTGATAAAATTAAATTATGACCTCTGTAAAATACACCATCTTCATCAATTGGAGAGTCTTCGGACCAAACATCAATACCATCTGAATTTGTTGTAACTTTCGGTATATGCTTGGTTGTTAAAGTTTTTGTTTCATTATGTTGACTCGCAGATGTTGAGAAAACTGAATATTCAATTAATTTGATTTTGATTGAGCCTAATTTCAAACCTTTTTGCAAAGGTGACATCGTGATAAAAATTTGACAGGATGACCCAATCGCAATCGCCTTAGTTGGAACACTAATTGAGTAATCAATTTTCTTTGGCCACGTGTTATCAACTGCAACAGTTTCTGATAACTCAGGATTATCAGGTGATAAAGTTCTAATAACATGTAATAACTTTCTAGTAATAATTGGAGTAGAAAATCTACCTCTTTCAATAACACATTGTAATCTATAAACTAATGAACAACATGAATGATCTATAATACTTTCAGGTATTGAACCATCTAAAATTGCCTGAAATGGAAATTCATAATTCCCAGGCAGTAAAATGACAGGTTCAGAACTACTATTAGTTAATGAGCCAATATTAATTGATGATAAATTATTTGAAGATTTACTATGGCCTGATAAAGGATTCAAAGCGGGTATTGAAGTTGAGGAACCAAATGAATTTAATGTTGTTGTAGAACCTAGTCGCTGTAAATTATTTGATGATGTGTTATTTGATCTTGTTAAAGTACCAGTTGTAAATCCAATTCCTCTAGCAATATTTTCTAAACTATTCGATGAGCCATGTTTTTCAAAAAATTGTGATCGTAATGGATCGTGTGTATGTAGAAATTTCTCCAAATTTAATTGATCCCAATCAAAACAATAAACCATTTTATTAAATTTGAAAGGCTTGGTGAATATTTGTCCTTTTCCATTATGATATTTCTCATCCCAACTGAAACACAAAGTAGCATATAATTTTAGCTTCATCCTCTTCACATTGAGTGGTTCAGTGACTGATAACGCAATTGTTCCTGATAGAAGAGTAGGATAAGCATCTGTTGCCGATCCTTTCAGTAAAATTGTATTACTGTCAGCGGAATGGACTCGAATATCAAAAAGTGGTAACTTTGACTTCTTTGATTTAGGCATTGTTGAGATATTGTATGTATGTTTATATAAAATCTAGTAAGCAAATCAACGGATATCGATTAAATTGAGCTATAAAAAGTACATACGTGAAATGCCGCTGCCGTGAGGCAACAATAAAAAATCAAAATATTAAATAGAAAAGACATCAAACTCAACAAACTGAGAGTTAATCCGGGTTACACAATATTTTTCGTACTATGGGTGGGTGAAACATTAAAACACTGCAAACTATACATCAACATTACTCTACAAGACTTCTTTGAGAAAGCAATACACAGTCGCCTCCACGAAGAGTATCTAAGCGATATGTGTAGAACATTCCCTCAGCAGAAACAACCAAGATGTTAACCCCACTGTGAAGACTGGATATACTGTGTAATGATTGTACGCTTGGCAAACTGTGCATACTTGTAACGCTGTGGTTACTCGAGATATCATCGTGTTGAATATGTGGAGGTTGTAAATGTGATGCTAGAGAAATATTATCATCTCCTATATCCGCTGCCGTTTCAACAACTCCCACTATTGTCATGTTTTCTTTATTTGTAGGAATTTTAAAAGATGCAAAATGTCTATTAGGTTCAAGAATTGATGAAAATCTTGGTGGTAGATAAGTACCCATTTTTTCTGCAGCTTTCCTTCCAAGTGATTGAGATGTTCTTCGAAGCATTCGTGCAACGGATCGTCGATTGTTGTCAACAATAGGTTGAGTTTTTGTTTGTGATCCAACGGATAATGATGATAATATTGACGGTGTACCTACTTCCTGTGGTGCTAAAGAGGATATTGGTACTGATAATGCATCATCTGATTTCAGCGGATGCAGATCATCAAGATTTTCGTATTCTAATTCCTCTTCTTCATCATATTCATTATCATCACCATCTTCATTAATCATACCTATATCATTATTTGAAACATTTTTATTCTTCTTACCAGCAAGTTTGCTTAATTCACTTTCATCAACATCTTCATCGACATCAATATCATCTACATCTGAAGAATCATCAATATCATCTTCAGAATCTGAATGAATTTGTAATTTACTAAAATTATCCAATGAATCATCTTTTAAATTATTCTTATTTCGTATCATATCAACCCCTGAAATATCATCATAGTTTTCAATAGCTTCCATATGAGCTTGGCGATTTTTCATTAGTTTATTCAATTCTCCTTGTCTTGTAATCTCAATTTTTCTATCATTTGCATATTTTTTACTATTTAACCATCCAGTAGATCCTTTACTTTTTATCATCGTATTTTTAGCTTCTTCTTCGCCTAACCTAAAAATATGAACTGTACCAGTAGCGCTGCTTGCAATTAAAAACATATTACTTGGGCTAAATGCAAGTGAAAAAATTTTTGTATTATAGGTGCCTCTTCTGAATTGATACAATTTTAAACCAGTTTCAACACTGAAAACACGTACAATTGTACCCTTATCACTGGCAGTTGCCAATAATGTACCATCATGACTGAACGTCATCGCAGCAATGTGAGTTTTATGAGCATCAATAACAGTTACAGGTTGTAAAGATTTACAATCAAAAATTATAACATCACCATTTCTAATACTTTGAGTTGAATGTAAACCACTGTTTAAACCTGCTAGATCATCGTGTGATGATAATTTATTATTAATTGAAGTGTTTTGGTGCTGGCCATTAATTGCTGTTATATCAACACCAGGTGGGTTATGGCCAGCGTTTACGTTGTTGTTGTTTGACCTACTAATTTTTTGGGGTGATGGATAAGCTAGATAGTTATTTTCAGTATTAATGCTTAAGGATAATAAACCTGTTGGATTTGGAGGAATTTCAACTGTATGTAATAATCTCATATTTGTAATATCATAAATATAAATTATTTCTTCTGATAAAACAATCAATCTTTCTCTATTCATTCTTACTGCCAAGATAGAAGATGGAAATGTTAATTCACAAATTGTTGTGTTTCTTTTTGTATTAATAATTTTCAGTCTACGAGGAGATAAAGCAGATTGTTCTCCTGTACCAACAATTGCAAGTAAAGAAGAACAAAATAACATTTCAACTATACCAATAGAACCATCAATCCTCTCATAACACTGTGTGAACGGATCACAATTGAAGATTCTAAAGCCATTTTCATATCCCACAGAGATACATGAATAGTCTTGATTGAAATTGGCAAAATTCAAACCTGATATATGTTCATTAGGCATTGACTCCTGCAGTTCTGTTTGGGCTTTGTGGAGGCTTTTATCGCCATGCATAGGTACAAGTTGTGATTCGTTATCCATAGTTGTCAGCACAAGAAAAAAGGTCTTTGGAAACGTCTAGAAGAAAACAGCCACTTGAATCAACCACTGATACAAAAACAAACGCTAAAGGCAGTACCTTACTTCTCTGCCTCCACAGAAAAAGCGAACATGATTTAATCGATAATCAATAATTAAAAATCTATCTTCTACATTGTCTACATGATGGTATACAATAATAGCTACTGACTAATGTTAACTGACTAATATGTACAAGGAGCCTATGCCCATGGGTTATTGCCATCGTCCCAAGTTTTGTGGGCAACAGTGGTGGGCATGCTCAACTCCGAAAAAAGATCACTCCGTTTTTCGCCACTCGAGGTGGCGTCAGCAACTGTAGTTGCAGCTGTAGGAACATCAATTTCTGCCTCTTCATGACGATTATTTTCTCCCCATTGGTTATCATCCGTTTCGTAATCCTTCATATAAGTAGTGTTGCGTTGTTCTTCGGTAAAGTCATCAGATGCTCCTCCGCTGGAAACATCTATATCACGATCACTTTCATCACAGTTTTCATCAACAATTGTTTCAAGATCATCTCTAATATCTAGTGGAATGTGAGGTTGATATGCCATCAGTTTGCGATTGTCAACATGTTTAAAATCTGCACCGTATTGGTGAAGTAGTTGAATTGACCTTGGTAAAGAAACTGGGAAAACTTGACCTTGGTTCAAAACTAATTTACTTGAATCTTTATAAAAGATACCTTTATATTGTAATTCTTCTTCTTCGTTATGTGAATTTTCTTTTAACCACTTCTTTAATGATTTCGAGAATTTTTTTTCATTGACCTCATAGTGATAATTTCGTACGCATTGGACCATTGTTGATGATGCTAAAACATCAAATTTATCAACAATATCTTTTAATCCATCAATATCCTGGATTCCTGTTAGTACTTGTAACCATTCAGCTAATTCAACAATTGGTTGCAATGAATATTGCCCAATTTTAAATAATGGATTCAAGTAATATGTTGCATCCGTTGGATCTCGTTCATCACCATTGAATCTACACACATTATTCAAATACCCAATACGCTTACCAACTAAGGTATCTGGAAATCCATCACCCTTCCATGATACCACAGTACTAAAGTCACCATCTTCTTCTATAAATGGTTGTAGGTTATTTGATCTTAACCAGTCTTGAATATAAGATAGGTTTAAACGAATTTCCATCGCTTTGATCCTTGAGCAATATTTTTTAGTTGATATGACTTTATTAAATAAATTGCATCCAATAAAATATAAAACGGAACTCAAACATTGTTGTTTGATTATATCATTAATGTAAAATAGTTCTAAAACATAAAGTAGTGCACCTAATATTTGGATAACTTTCAATGGGGATGGTTTCATTTGTTCATTATATGATGGTGGGTATAACATATCAATTATCTCTTCATATGAAGTTTTAGGATGTTTATCCTTATTTTTAAATATTTTCCAATCATTTTTATAAATAACATCAATATCAGGTACGCTATTGTATTCTAACACACATGGTTCCAACAATGGTTCCAGTCGTGCATCCAGTATAAATGCTAATTTATAAATTAACGATTGTAAACATGAAACTAATTCTTGTAAAATCTGTGGATATTTCAAAAGAAAATTGCACGCAGTATCACGAATCAAAAAATAATACAAATGGTTTAATGCAGAAATCCAGTAACTTATTGTAACGATGTCGACTGGTGGTAAGTCGGGTATTATATTTTTTTCTTTCTTTTTCTTCTTTTCTCTTTCTTTTCTTTCCTTCTCATCATAAAATTGAACAATTCCACTTTTTGTTCCAGTAATGTTTCGAATTCTTGTGATATAAAGGTCTGTTAAATTTTGAACCATACCTGGATTTTGTAATTTCTGCTCTGAGTACCTTAAACATTGGAACATTATTGATGACGGGTATAGTGGTTTTGTGGAATAAAGAACTGGCAATTTAAAAATGTAGTCCATAATAGGTTTAATACTTTCATCACTAAATTTAAGGTATTGTTTATTTTGCACAACATTGAAATTAAAAAGTGTAGTATTAAATGTTGAATCAAATATAACATCCTCATTATCAACAAATTTATTTTCTATGCTGTTATTGTTAAGACCATTAACATTATTAATGGAAAGATTACTCAGATTTTGAATATTATTAATTTCATGTGCATCAGTTTTGTAAAAATCAGCACCTTCTGAATTTGCAGATGTTTCCCTTAGATAACCATGAATTTTATAATATTCTTCACATTTAGAACCAGGTTTGATTAAATCTACTGCATTTTTCATACTTTTACCAACTTTTTTCATCGGATCTGCGTTAGAAGAAATCAATCTTTCAAGTATATCTTCATAATCTAAATGTGTAGCCCACATAACTGGAGTCCAGCCAACTAAATTATCAGGTTCATTACAATCAACGTTAAAGGTTAAAAGTAAATCAATACAATCGTTATTATGGAAACAGACGGCATAAATTAAAGGAGTTAGCCCTTTACTATCCAAAGTATTCAAAAGTTTTTTATTTTCAGTTAACAATTCCTTAACTGAAAATGAATCATTGTTAGCACAAGCTAAGCATAATTGAACAACTGGTAAAACTGTATCCTTGTTAGTAGCAAGTATGTCGAGAGCTTTCTTGGCCGCTAGAACCTGGGAAAAAGTCATGTCTTTAGCAGAAAACAGCGATGTTGCCGTACTCAATGTGTTCCATGGATCCATAGTTACTTTTGAGTGTTTTTTCTTCCAATTCAAGAAAAACCGGTGTATTTGATCTCTGATGGTTAGTTTAAAACAGACTTTACTAACTACAACTGGACAAAACTAATGCTTACAACCTGCAAATTTCAAGGCGCGGCTCCACAAACATTTAACATTTAACATGAATCCAACTCTCTATTGTAATTCAATTTATCTTTAAAAATACATTCTATCGTAATTAGTAAGAAAGTTAACACTAAAGCGGTAATAAAGTATTATTTTGTCATGGCAGAGTTAGATAGTCCGATTTTTGATAACTCGTTGGATACAACAACTCGTCCTTTTGATCAAAGACTCAGTTCAAATTTATCTCTTCAAACCCAGAGCCCATCAAAGTCGACCAAATCACGTCTTTTAAACCTAGATTTAGTAACTGAAACAAGTTCCTTGTCTATTCCTTTGTTTAGAGGTACGAAAAACTCGTTATCTCCTCTTCAATGGATGAAACTTACTAAAATATCAGATCAAATATACTCAAAGGATTTTAAAAAAGAGAATGGTGATCCTGATTTTGTTATCATCGATGATAAATATCTTGCAATTGCAACGACGAAATGTAACATCTTGCTATTTAGTTATAAACAAATGTTAGTTCTAAAGGTTAAAACGTCAAATATTGATCCTAAAACTAAAATAACTTCAATGTCATTATCAATTGATTCAACATACATTGTGGTTGGTTATTCATCTGGTTTAGTTAATCTTTGGGATTTAAAAAAAATTGACCCAATAATATCGGTTAGTTCTGTCACATCACATGAACTGCAATATAATGGTACCCATCATAATATTGCGCATTTGCATGGCACTCCGGTACGACGTATTTCATTTTTAGGTTCAAGACATACAGCATTCATTTCATCTGATGATTCGGGGATTACAATTTTACATAATAGCGTTAGATCTTTGATTGGTTATCATCATAGATCTAAAATTATTTTTGGAGCTTATAACATGCTAAATATTATAAATAATAAAATCGATTATAATCAGGCAGTTTTAGATCTCCATTTATTACCAATTGGGTCGAAAAAAGATCTAACTGATAATATGAGTTTATTATCCATAATAACGCCTCATAAACTGGAAATTATATCACTTCATCCAAATATTACAACGCAATTCACGATTTTAAAACCTAAACTAGAGGATCTTGATATTGGTTTATCAGCTCACACTTCTTGGTATCCTGCAACATTTGACGATACTGAAAAGGTTAAAAACTTACCAATGTTAACATACAGTTGGTCAAATACCATCTATGTTTTAGAAGTTCATTCAGAGATTATAGTTAATGAGTATGAAGAAAAAAAACCAGTATTAACAATGATTAACAAACGTGAATTTAAATGTAATGAATCAATTGTTTCTTTACATTGGCTCAATAGAAGTATTTTGATAGCATTTACGAGAACTCATAAACTACTTTTCTTCAATTCCCGAAATTTAAAGCCATTAAGAGAAATTGATCTAATCGCCAAAGAAGTTAATTTTAATCCAGCTTATACTAATAATAACATTGGATTGATTGAAAAATCATATTTTGGTTCAGTTCATACCCTAAAGTCAAATATTTTTGTCTTCCAAAACAAAACTTTAGTTATTGGTAATTTATATAATTGGGCTGATATATTATTATATATGCTTGAAGAAGGAAAATACATTGAGGCTCTAGAGGAATCCAAAAGGCAATATGAAGGTAATGAAGATATGCCATTACTGTCTCTACCTGATGATAATACAATAAGACATGAATTAATGAACAATTATTTATTAAAAATCCTTGAATCTTCACTAAAGTACATTTTTGACGTAAATTATGAGACTGAATCCGGTTTTAGCTTTAAAATGAGAATCTTATTAGCAATTCAAACATGTTTAACAATCAATGCCCCATTACAAATTTATGATCTTATTTATGAGAAACTGATTGAGAATAATTTAGAGAATTTATTTTTTGAAGTTATTGAAGGTTTCATTTTAAACTCGAAAATTACAACATTTTCACCAATAATTCTTAAGGCTATGGTTTCATATTATGTCAAAGAAAATGAAATTTCGACACTAGAGCAATTAATATGTTTCCTTGATATTGAACAACTTGATATTGATTTAACCGTTTCGTTATGTCGGAAATATCATCTCAATGAAACGTTAACATATATTTGGACATCACTGCTACATGACTACTTGACACCATTAGTTGATGCGATTACTAAAATCAAAGAATATAATGAAAAGATTGATATTTTAAATGATGATGAAATTAGAGAAATTGGAAACGATATAAACTATGTGTTTCCTTATATTGCATATACTTTAACAGGAAGGCAATATCCAACAGATAAACCATTACGATTTGCTGATGATCCCAATGCTAAATTAAATATTTATTATCTTTTGTTTAATGGATCTACAATTTCGTGGCCTAAAGGATCAGCTAAAATTCACATTTTTGATGACTATTTGAAAGAGCCTTCATACCCATATTTATACGCTTTACTAAAATATAACAGTAGCAATACTTTTTCATGTTTAAACGAAGCATTTGAAGATGATTTATTAAATGACAATGATATGGCATCATCTGTTTTAACGAATGATGAAAAAAGTCAATTAAAAATAAATAGGCAATATATAATTGACATTTTGTTTGGAATATTCCATGACCTAAATCTTGGATTCAACTTATTTGACAAGATTCAACTGGCTATTTTTGTCTCAAGGAATTATCCAAAATATTCACAGTTTATTAGAATTGCTGACAGTGTTGCGGATGAAATGATTGATTTATTATGCCAAACAAAAAATTTGGGAGCCCCTAAAATTGAATTCTTACAAGATTGTGAATTAGCATTACAATCATTACTAACAGTTTATAAACCAATTGATATTGACATACTGATGATCAAAGTTGAAAAAGCAGAATATTTTCAAGTTTTATTATCTTTGTATCAATCAGAAGAAAGACCGCTTGAAGTTTTATATTTATGGATTAAATTACAGAAGAAATTTAAAGATAAGTCAAAGTCCACCTTATTTAAACCTGTTGATGAAATTATTAAAGATTCCCTACAAATTCTGCATAGTACGGAAAGAAAAAAAATGATTAAACTTCTAAGTGATAACTTTGAATTATTTGTGAACGCAAATCCTAAAAACATTGCAATTATAGTAAATGACATATGTCCTCAGTTGAATTCTCAAGTGGTTAATTTTAGTAATTCACATATCAAATTTGAATATTTAAAAGAAGTTTTCAATAATAATGAACATCATAAGAAAGTTTTAAATCTAAAAATAACTGAGGAGTTGAAAGCCGAATACCTTAAAGCTCTAATTGCTCAGAGGAATTTCGAGACACGTTCAAGCATTGATAATAATGTGGCTGAAGATAAGGCAACAAAATTAAAATCCTTAGATGAGAAAATTAAAAGCTTTGTATTTACTTTATCTAAGTTGGATTATAGTGTGGTTAAACTTTTGCAAGATAGTAACCTTCAGATCATAATCGAATGGTATGTTAAAAAAAATAAGTATCAAACAGCAATTGACAAAATTTGTGAGGTTATAACAATTATAAGTAAAAACTTAGAAAATAACGGTTATGATTCAGAAGAGGAGAAAAAATTATGGGAATGTCTAGAACTATCATTTTCCGTATTGTCTTGCTCAATTAATTCACTAAAAAAAAACACACAAAGTATGATGACAAGTGAAAACTTATTATTGCAAATAGTTGAACTTTGTGTTAAGATGTTTACAGATCTTGTTAAGAATAAAAATGCTGATCAGAAAGTTGTTGATATTTTTAAAAGAATCGTGCAATCTACATTTCAATATATTATTAATTTGAGTCAAGAAGATCCGAAGTTGTTTAATAATATATTCGAAAGATTTTTAGATGGTGCATCAGTTCATATTACAACTTTAGGTGATCTTAGGACAGTTTTAAAAGAAATTTTTTTATCCTACAGTAACGATAAAGAGATTTTAACAATAATCCAAGCACTAGTTGATGAAGATATATTTGAAGATTTACAAATTTTAGAGACGTTAAAACTAAAGGGTAGAACACCTGAAAACATTGAATGTGAATCCTGTAATAAAAGGATTTGGGGCGGTAGAGTTGGTAATAGAGTTTACGAATCATGGAGAGATAATAAATTAAAGAATGTTGTAAAATCTATTGAAATTGATGAAGATTTTAATAGGAATGATGAATTATTCTTATTCAAGTGTAAACATGCATATCATAGGAAATGTCTTGAAAATTTAGGTATGGTTAAAGAAGAAGAAAAGAAATGTATCATATGTAATGACTAAAATATAAAGAAAAGTTTGTAGGTTTTTATTTTTTATAGAGAAAAAACGTTTAATATACACATGTGGTTTCATAAGATTATTGAGTATTTGTTTCATCCATCCAATCTAAAGTATATCTAATACCTTGTTCTAAACCAACTTTTGGTTTATATCCTAAAACGGTTTTAGCCTTTGTAATATTATGATATCTATAAGCACAAACAATTTTAACTCTAAAAGGGGTTAAGCCGGGCTCTTTACCTGAAAGTTTTGAAAAGAATTCTGATAAATAACCAACAGCAATTGCAATCGGTCTATTCAAAACAATGTTATAATTATCAACGTGACCGTCAGCTTTCCAGACAGTCCTTGCTAGAGTCCAGAAATAAGATGGAGTATCATTTGTGATAAAAAATTTTTCACCACCAACAGATTCGACAGTTGTAGGATCCAGTATCTTCTTTGCGGCTAAAATATGCGAATCTGCAACATTACCAGCATACGTCCAATCAAATAGATTATTATTATCACCAACTTGGAATTTGGTTTGACCTCTTTGTAAAACTTGCCTTAAACCTGGAACTAATTGTCTATCACCAGGACCAAAAATACCCGCAGGTCTTAAAGCGACAGTATAAAAGTTTTCAGAAGGAGAATTAGCCTTTAAAACCATTTCTTCAGCGATCGCCTTTGTTTCATTATAGCCATCCATAGGAACTTCGGGAATTGGCCAAGATTCATCAGCATTATGAACGTCATTACCATTAAAAATAACACCAGCTGATGAAGTATAAACTAAAGCTTTAATATTCAATTCCTTTGCACATTTAATAAGATTTGCAGTACCACGAACATTGACCTTTTCATAAATTTCTTGACCAAGACCATGAATTGGAGAAGCAGAATGAACAATTACAGTTGGATTAGAATCTTTAATTGCTTTTTTAACATCATCTTCGGAAGTTAAATCACCAACATGAATAGTTATTTGTTTTGAATCAAAACTGAAATACTTTGAGATTGTTTCAGGTAGAGGACGTATATCAAAAACGTGAATGTTTGGACGTGGAGATTCTTCCCAAAATTGTTGAATAAGATGGAGTCCAAGGAAACCAGAACCCCCAATCAAAAGTACAGAATCCATATGAGAACCCATTATAAATGTGTAGAATGTTTTCAATTGAATAATACTTCTTATCCTATTCTAATGTGTGTCGTAGCATCAGATTCATGACGAAAACTGACATTTCCTCAACATATTCGTACCGCTCAGTTGCAACAAAAACACACCATGAGAAGAGTCGAACTCACGACGTCTGCTTTGTTGGGAAATGACTCTTTTTGCGCGCTTGAAATAATTACCAGATGTGGACGATTCCATTTCTTAGCCGCCTTCACTTAGAAGAGAGTATCCAATTTCCTTACCACTTTTTTTCCTTTTTCTTTTCAGATTGATTATTTTTTTCTCTTTTGCTTTATAATATAATTCAAGAACTAAATACTATGACGGGAGAGCCAGCTGAACAAAAATTATGGGGTGGTAGATTTACCGGTGCTACAGATCCACTTATGGACTTATATAATGCTTCGCTTCCATATGATAAAAAGATGTATGCGCAAGATTTAGAAGGTACCAGAGTTTATACTATGGGATTGGAAAAGCTAGGTCTTATTACTTCGGCTGAATTGAAGGAAATTCATAGAGGTTTATCTATAATTCATGATGAATGGAAAGACGGTAAATTTGTTGAAAAATTTGGTGATGAGGATATTCATACCGCTAATGAAAGAAGATTGGGTGAAATTATTGGTAAAAATATTTCGGGTAAAGTTCATACTGGTAGATCAAGAAATGATCAAGTTGCAACAGATATGAGATTATATGTTAGAGATGAATTAAAAAAGTTAGCCGCTTATCTTAAATCTTTCATTCAAACAATGATTACAAGAGCTGAAAATGAAATTGACTTTTTAATGCCAGGTTATACGCATTTACAAAGAGCTCAACCAATTAGATGGTCACATTGGATTAGTATGTATGCAACTTATTTTACTGAAGATTATAAGAGATTATTACAAATTATTGAAAGATTAAATGTTTCGCCATTAGGTTGTGGTGCATTAGCTGGCCATCCATATGGTATTGATAGAGAATTTTTAGCTAAAGAATTAGGTTTTAATGGTTGTATTGGTAACTCATTAACTGCTGTTTCTGATAGAGATTTTGTTGTTGAAACAATGTTTTGGAGTTCACTTTTTATGAATCATATTTCAAGATTTTCAGAAGATTTAATTATTTATTCAAGTGGTGAGTTTGGTTTTATTAATTTAGCTGATGCTTATTCAACTGGTTCTTCATTGATGCCACAAAAGAAAAATCCTGATTCACTAGAATTATTGAGAGGTAAATCTGGTAGAGTTTTCGGTTCCTTAGCGGGCTTCATGATGTCATTGAAATCAATCCCATCAACTTACAACAAAGATATGCAAGAAGATAAAGAACCATTATTTGATGCAATGTTAACAGTTGAACACTCAATTTTAATTGCGACTGGTGTTATTTCAACATTATCACCAAATTCTGAAAAAATGAAGGAATCATTAAGTATGGATATGTTAGCAACTGATTTAGCCGATTACTTAGTTAGGAAAGGTGTTCCCTTTAGAGAAACTCACCATATTTCAGGTGAATGTGTTAGAGCAGCTGAAGATAGTGGCTTATCTGGTATAGATAGATTAACAATGGAACAATTTAATCAAATTGATTCCAGATTTGAAAAGGATGTTTTTGAAACTTTTAACTTTGAACAATCTGTTGAAAGAAGAGATGCAACTGGTGGTACAGCTAAATCAGCTGTTTTAAAGCAATTATTTTCATTAAAACAAATTTTAGAACTATAAGTAAATAAATTTATACTTTGTACATTCAAATAAACTCTATTAATCTGATTTCTTGCTAAGGAATAAACTAAGTTTTAAAAGTATAATTAAAAAACAAAGAAAGAATGTATATATCACTAAGTAAAAGTTTAAAAAGAAAGAGAAGCAAACAGACATCAAATACTATCAAGTTAGTTTATTAATATCCTCCTATTTGTTTATTGTACCCAAAGCAGATTCACAAGAAATCGGAGTGTTTACAGCATAAACACAAGATGGGCGATTTACTTTAACAGCATTAGCTTCCCCGAAACTAGTGTTGAGGTCTTATCAAGGATTGATTTTGATTTTAATTTCATTATGCATGTGTTCTCATCGTTAGACTCCGGAAAAATAAAGGAATTAAGTTGGCTTCTCACCAGATAATCTTTTTTCAGTAAATCATCAAGGTCGTACGGTTCTTCTTTTTTTTCTTCTTTTAATGTTTCATCCAAATCATTAGTTGAATCTTTGTAATTATGGTACAAAAATGTAGACCTTCTTGAAGATTTGGAAAAAAATCATTCTGATTATTAGTAACGGGAGAAAACCTTAACTGGTAAATATTGATTTGAATTAATGGCCTTGAATTCATAGAAATTGGTAGACTTCTATGGTGTCCTAACCTTCTTCTCGAAAGTAAATAACTTTGATTGTTAGAAATGCTACTATTGTTATTTTCCTAATTATAACATAATTGATTTGTACAATCTTAAAAAGTAGATGAATTTCCTTTTAACCGACTTCTATCGAACTCAAATTTGCTTGAATGTCATGATAAAGGAGAAAATAATGTTGCATCATTACTAATTGTAAATGTACAAACTCTTACATTTAGTGATAAATTTGTACTTGTAGTTAAAAATTCCAAGTTGGAAAAAAGGAGCCAAAAGAACGTCTATGTGTATTTCTATGGGTGTTAGTGGTTTTAAATTAAACAATGGTATATGTAATGAATTGTGTTGTTAGTGGGGGCTTTTATTATTATGTGGACAGATTGATGTAGCTTTCGAAGAAATTGAAACAGCTTTTAATACATTTCTAATAGTATCTGAAGATTTTAGTGAATCAACAATAACAGCATTTGCAAATTGAGTCTTCAAATCATTTTTATGGTATACTGAATTATTTGTTAGTTTAGAAGGTGGAAACGTAAATATACTAAGAATCTGAAATATTTTTGAATCTTCCATTGCAAAAGTATTCGCCAAATAGTTGGACACAATATTCCAGGGAAAAAATAGAAAGAAAGAAAGAAAGAGATATATAGTACAATTATTAATAGATACCTCTTTAAAAGCAGGGATAACCAAAGTATTTATTACAAGTCATTCATTTATGAGATATCATTAATAAAACATCTCTATTGTTATTTGTCTATGGCATATAATGTTTTTTATGCCAGATCTACATATTTTTCTCCTTACAGATTCAATTATTTACCAAAATATGAAATATACGAGAATGGGTGTGACGTGAGTTAATTCAAACGTGGAAATATTGAACGAAGTGATAAGAAAAAAGAGACGATACACACATTTGAAATAATTCAAGTAAAATCGAGTAAACAGGAAATAGACGGGGAAAGAGTGTGAAAACGTGACAGATTTATTGGATCTTGAATCAATTACTAGGGAGAAAAGAAAGATCTGACCAAAATTTTTTCTTTAAAAGGAAATAAATAAAGGTTTTGGGTGAATAAAATCATCCAGACCTTTACCTATATAATGACAGACAAAACTTAATTTTTTTAGGAAGCGTAGAAAGAAATCTCTTTGAAAGTTTGTATTAACTATAGGCTAAAAATACAATTGTGAAGGATAAAATTACAAAGTTTACTAATGTTGTTGGTTATGGTCAGCATAAGCAAGTTTGGTTATCTGTCATGAAAGAGTACTCAGAATGGTGCACAGCAAACTTTTGGTCATCATCCGTAACCAACAACAAAAACTATTCCATTAACACACACCCCCCAGGGTGTTTCTCAATGGATGGTTTATTAAAGAGTTAGCAATATGTATTTTTATTTATAGAAAAAAAGAAAGAAACCGGCGCCTTTTATAGAATTTTTATCTAAAACTTTGGAATTCATGCTCGCAATAACTAACAGCCCTTTCAGGGTTTCTCTTGCGTTTCTGAGTTATCTGCTACCTTTATGGGAATACCCATAATATCCCCATCGGTTATTTGTGGTTTCCACAATTCCTGGAGAATCAAATCGGCAACATCAGGGTCATCAAAGTACTGTATGTGGGATCCAAGTGCATTTAAGATGTCAATATCAAACATACTCTGTGGTAATACATAGTCAACTCTTCCGTTCTTATTTAACCCATACATGTACTCCTTAATTTCATCACTTGCGTCAAATTTAACTTCTTGACCTGTGAATAATTCAGTCGTCATTGAACCTTGCCAATTTACAGTATTCTCAACGATCTTTTTAACTACTTTATTTGTTAAACTGTCAGAATCTGTAAATAACTTTTTATTTGTAGATTCTGATAAATCCTTTATTGTGGATGTAAGTAAATTTTCTTCTGGTATTTTATTGAAATTTTTTGGTTTAATGTTGCTTAATAAAGAATGAATTAAAGGCTCAACTCTGTATGCAACTAAATCGGTGGCATAGAAGATATTGTAGTAATTTCTAGCATTTGGATAAACAGCACTATCTAATCTTTGGTCATCTATACGTGGTCTAATATTTTTCCGTTTAATAAAGTTGAAAACACCATTAGGTGACCCGAATGAAAAAAAGTTTTCTACTTTAAAATTAAGATGTTTTAAGCCATTAAAATCTTTACCAGTTGTAATGGTATCAGGTTGATTATTTAAAATATCTAAAACAATTGATGATCCAAGTGAATGACCAATTAATGAAACTTTACCTTTGAAATTTGGGTGGTTTTTAATATAAGTATTATATATTTCATTTGCTGATTTTACTACGCTAGATAAAATCTTCTCATGAAATTTAGGTTCATAAAATAACAAAATATCTAATAAAACATCAGCAGCTAAATTTCTAATTGGTGTAACTGAGTCAACATTTAAATTTGATAATGTTGGTAATCTATTAATACCATCATTACCTAAATCATTATAAACGTAATCTAATCCAAAATCAATATTATGCCTCCAAATAATTGGTAGAATTTGAACTTTACAATTTTTATTACCCTTTGTTTTGTCGTCATAAGCTAAAGGTAAAAATTTGTATGATTTTTTAACAAATTCAGATTTTAATAAATGTCTTAAATGATTACAATCATGTGCAAAATTAATTGATGCATATTTTGAGCTTAAAGTTTGACCAATTCCATGAACACATAAAATCAAATGATCAACTTCCCTATCCATACTATTATCAGTTGTAATACTTTCATTTGCAAAATCATTTTCCATAAAATTTTGAAATTTTTTATTAGTTTCACTAAATAAGGCACTTGGACTCAATGATGAAGCTAATCCTTGTTCAGCTAATTCATCTCCTTTGCTAATTTTTACATCATCCTTACCGATACCTGTATTATCTATAGATAATTTAGATATTTTATTCTTTTCTTCATCTTTACTATTATCTTCTTCCTGGTAACCACGCTTAATACAATATAATCCAAATATAGCATTACTATAACTTGCAAAATTTTCAATTAGAATTCTAGGTAATAACTGATCTTGATTCATTAGAATTGCATAATTTTCATCTTTAAAGTATAATGTTTTACTTGCTTCTGATAAATCATCATACTCAAGATAGGGCCATTGACTTTTTATTAAACCTTTATTAACATTTGATTGATATAATTCTCTTTCACTTTTTAACTTGATACCAGGTAATTTATGATCATCCTCGATTTTATGTTTTTTAGTTAACAAATAATCGGGCCTGTATTTTTTGTAATATTCTTCAATTTCATCAGACAATAAATCAGGAATTGGTTGATTATCTTCTCTAAACCAAATTCCTCTACGAACCTCATATGTTGGGCCAATCCAGTACGTGGGTCTCAGAATCTTTGAAATAATATTGACGCTAAATAGTCCATCTTCATTAACATTAACATCAACTTTTTTAGAATTTTTATCTTTTTGATAGTTTAAATATGCATCCTCTAATTTTTTTGAATCTTTGCTTGAAAATGGTAGAAATTTCAATGGACGTTTGTTCAATTGATATGATGGATCAAATGGTTTTGTGTTTGGTATATCTGTTGCATAAAACCATCTTGGTTTGGCGTGCTTGAGTGGAGAATTGATTTGAAAGTTGTTGATATATCGTTTAGATATAACTGTTCTTATACAAAGCATAGAAATGGAAATTGAGTGTCAGTGAAACGGTGTATAAGATCCGCAATGAAAAATGCATCTGTTTACAGTATGTAAAATGTTAACTGAACTCTGAAAAAAAAAAATATCAAGATACTCGGAATACTGAGTGAATTAACTTTTGACTATAAAATTATTCAGTCTACACGCTATTTACAGCTTTAACATACTACATTGAAGAGATATATGAAATTGTCATATCAGTTACACTAGTTCAATTTAGCAACAAAATAAACACAGTATTGGTCCCATATTACAATCACATGCCACCTATTACGTTAAATAAAAATGTCAAAACAGTTACTAGAAAAATATGGTACAGGAGCCAAACTTTTATTTAAGATGGGATATATCTCGGGCAATGGGCTTGGAAAGAATGGTACAGGTATAATTGAACCAATCATGCCAAAATTAAGAAAACGTGGTGAAGGTATTGGAGGTAATAAAGATAATGACAATAATAATAAAGCTAGTAATGGATTTGGAAATATGAAGGAATCCAGAGTTATTGATGATTGGGAATATAGCGATTCAGAAAATGAAGATGACAACATTAAAAGTAGTTTACCATTGGGATTTGAAAAGAGTGGGATTTACAAATCTGAATATGATCTTCCTGAACTAATAGATATTGTAAGGGAAATATTAACACATGATCTAGACATACCTCGTGATATATTAGAACTTATAGAATCTGGAAAATATGGTGATAGTGGTAGCGATTTACATGTAAGAAAAGTATTTCATGATATATTGAAGAAAATCAGAGTAGACTCATCAAAATTAAAATATTTGAAATTTGAAATTGGCAATATTATAAAACTGAATAATGAGTGTACATCAGAGCTTGAAGTAATGAATCAAGTTATTAAAATTTCTAATGAAAGTGAGGATATAGAGATTTTAAAAGTTTTTGATATTGAAGGAATAAGATATGTTAGTAAACATATTAAGAAAGATATAGTGAAACTAGTAAGTTCAAAAACTTTGGATTACTGGAACATTAAAATTTCGGAATGTGATGTAACTAATCTTACTAAATTTTGTGAATTATTAGATACTGCATCTATATACTTAAAGCAAGGATACCTTATAGATTTTCCGATGTCTATCAAGACTAAGAACAATGAATACAATAAACGACTTAAAATAGTTGAATTTAATGAAATGGAGAGTGTTTTATTAAAGCCATTTATTAAGAAAATACTTGATTTTTTTAATAATGAATTTACGCTTGATAAAAATTACTTGGGACTTGCAATTTTTGGTGAAATTCAAGACTCCTCAATTTTCAATCAGGAAATATTTGAAGAAGTATTTATAAATTGTATGATTATTCCCAAATTTCAAAATATAATTAATAAAACAAATGATAATAAATGGATAATTCAGTGGCTTAAGATATTGCCAATTAAATATATGGACCAATTAGTTGGTGAAATAATCAAAAAGAGTTGTATTTCAACTGAATATAATGAAAACATAATAAATGAACTGAGATACTGGATAAATGTATCACCAAATGAAGAATTAAAGCAATATGTCAATAAAAACATATTGAAAAGAATGATTAAAAAATTACGTTCATGTGTTAATTTAAATATTGAATCATGGGATTTAATAAATGATGAATGCGTTGAAGAAATAAAGCTATTTATTGCTAATATTAAAAGATATGAGCTGGATGAATATAAAGATATTGTATTATATAATGAATTAATGATACCATATTGGATTGGTTACCTGCAGGTTGGTGGGGATTATGAATTTCTGAGACAGTTTGTTGAAATTTTTTCCTATTTGGGACTTTTAGATGCTGAGGGAATTCTATCGAAGAGCATTAAAGAATGTTATGAATTTAGTAAATTTTTGAATAAACGGAACAATGGTAAGCAGGTTTTAGGAGACTTCAAAACGATTAAAGATTTGTTGGCAGAAAAAATAGATGATTTAGATTTGCTATTGAATAAACCTAAAAAGAAAACCATTAAAAGTATTGAAATGGAAAGAATGAGTATTAAAGATATAGTGTTCAAGGAATGCGAAAAATCGGGTATTACAATTATAAATAATGGACAAAAGGATGGTAAAAATATTTACTTAATTGATAATCAGAACAAGATAAGAGTTTATTTTGAAGGTAATATAATGTATGATTTAGATGGTAATGGATTATGCATTATGGATATAATTTAATAATAACAGATAATTTTATTGATTCATTTTTGTATTTGTTTATAAATTCAGTTAATTAAAGAGTTTTCTACAGTATATACAAGATTGATATTATTATTTTTTGTTAAAATCATCAATTTTCTTTTGAGCGGATGCATACAAATCAAAAGCGGTCTTTTTAACATTTTCTTTTATTTCTTTTGCTTCAACGATTGCTTCTTCGACAGATTCGATTATATCATTATTCATAACAGCTTGATCGACTGCAGCCTTCTCAGTAGCAACATCTTCTTCTTCTTCTCTTAATTCATCAGAATAAACTTCTGGATATCTTCTAAAACAATCTTGCATGTTTTTGAAGTTTTCAATACATTCAATACCTTTTGGTTCTTCCTTTGAATAAATAAAACATGAAAAAGCGGTTTTGAATTCTTCACCACATGGACCAGAAGCCATACCACCTAAACATGGGCAATCCCAATTAATTTCACCAGTTTCTTCATTAAATGCCCCTTGTTGTCCAGCTTCTTTTTCTAATTCTTCAGTTGGGATATTTGATACAACTTCCTCAACAACTTCAGCAACTTCACCATTTTCAAGTGGAACTTCTTCTTGAATAACTTCTATAACTTCAATAACTGGAGATTCTGATTCTGATTCTGATTCTGATTCTAATACTGGTTCAGCTTGTGATACTGGTTTTGAATCTGATCCTGATTCTGACTTGGATTCGTTCTTGATTCTGTTAGTAAAATAATAATACATTGAAGCAGAAGTTAGAGCACATGCAGAAACAGTAATCAGAGGAACATAATTTTGTCTTGTGGTTCTTGATCTAGAAGCAGAAAGCTGTCTAGTAGATGATCTAATAATATACGATGATTGTTTCAAAAGAGGTCTTGCGGATGAAAGCATTTGTGTATGGATAGTTAAAGGTATTGAAGAGAAAAGAGTTACATAGATGAGTAATGCTACAATATTTTTTCTAGTTTTCATGAAAAGAAATCGGCTCTAGTTAAAATCCGGGAGAAATTGGATTTTGCTGGGAAAATTGAGATCGACAAATTTTTGTGGGAAAGTTTTGTGAGAAAATTTTGTGGGAAATTAAGATTCATGGGAAAATCGACAATCAAACATAATCACAATTATAAAGAAATTAGATAGAATAGAAAACATGTTACATTAAAACACAACAAGAGTTTGTCTTCTTTGCTTGTTTATAAAATGTTTTTGAAGACGACGTAAGCGCTTCAGACTTGTCCACAAGAGCATCCAACTTCTCTCCTCTTTGAAGGACATTTTCGATACTTTGTTGGAGAACAATCTTGGTCTCATCAAGTTCAGCCTGTACCTTCATAAGGGCATCTGCTTCATGTGGATTCTGATATTTAGCAAGCAAAGTTTCTAATTCCGGGAAAAGAGATGTATCATCAGTATGTGCTTCAAGAGATGTAATGGTATTTGCTGGATGCTGGGAAAGGAAGTCTTCAACTAATTTGTTAGCAAGTGAGAAAGCTGGACGAACAGGGTAAGATTTGTCTGTGATAAGAACTGACGCAACACCTTCTGGTCGAACAAACACATGACCAACATATTCACCTTCATGAACAGACTGTCTTTCACCAGCAGGAGTTCTTTCTGCGATGGTTTGTGCAAAAAAGGTCATAAACTGGCCAACAGAAGTACGTTGGAAGAATGAGAACGAGGACAGGTCTTTTGTTTCTGCAAGAGAGATGGTATTGCCTGCTTCTGGATGCAATATACCAAGATAGAATATCTTCATTATTAGTAAGCGGTTTGGTTTATTGGGGATGAAAAATAAAGGGAACAAAGTACGCAAACAAACAAAAAATATAAAAACAACTAACTTTACAGTTATTAAAAAAAGAGGTTTTGATCTCACTTTCATGTTGATAGCGAAAGCGCTTGTTTTTTTGTGGGACAACACAGTTTCCGTGGGGAAGTCATTTTCTTTCGTGGGGAATTTTTCTTTTCATAGGGAGTTTTTCTTTTCATGGGGAGTTTTTTTTTCGCAACAGAATAATGGGTGTACATATTGTAAAAACTGCTTACATTGTTCTATTCACGGAAGCTGTTATTCTACTATTTACCTCACATATAACTGCTTTGGGCTTTGCCAATGGCTGATGCTTCAAAACCCTCTTTTTTCACTGGCCTGCGATCAAGGAACAAACGTCAAAATAGCGTTCAAAATCAATCAAAATCAACCATTTCTATAACTGATACTAATTCGACAATCACAAATGAATCTCTCAATTCAACAATAAACTTGAAATCAGTACGTCAGTCTATAAAACCTTCACGAAAGAGGCATTCTGTATTCATATCAACTAAGTCGAATTCTTTTACTCCTAAACATTCAATTACGAAATCTAAATCTTCATCTTCACTAATAGATACTTCATTTAATTCAGTAGATTCAGATTCAATATTGAACAACGATGTATCAATATCGAATTTGGAAGATACTCGATCTCATTTAAATAATGTATTTAGCGATTATAATTCAAATTTATTTCTATTAACAGAAGCTAACTCACCGGATTCCTCTTCTTCATCCTCATTGTCATCTGATAGTATAAAACCTCCACATCCATTAAGAAAACTACTCATAAATTCACCAAATGCGTCGAATCACTCACTATTAATAAAGCAAAAACAGCAGCAGCAACTCCAACGAAAGCAAAATCCAATAGTAACCTTAAACCTATATAAACCACAATTAGATGATCCAAACGTTACAACTATTTCTAACACGTTATTTTTTGGTTCAAAATCTCTTCAATCGGATGATATATTTAACGAATTCACTAATCATGAAGCATCATTACCATCAAAAGAATCATTGTTATCGAACTTCAACTTAGTCGATTTAATATTCACAACTCATAAATATGGTCATTTACAGCAGAATCATAGAACTCCTTTATATTTTGTTTAAGCTTCAAATCAATTCAATTCTTTTTGTGTATTTTATAAATTTCTATTTAATTATTTATCTGTTTAATAATTCCATTTTCATGTTTAAACCCCTCTCCAAATGTTTTTTTCAATTATTTGATTCTTATTGCCGTACCTTAAAATACCGATATTTTCAAATTCTGTCAAACTTTTCAAGAACCAACTTAACGTTAATTTCGACCACTCATTTTCGTCCCCCATTTCAATTTGATTAAGTATGTCCAATAACTCTTTATCATTAACTTTTTCCTTCAATATTTTAATTATTTCATCACGCCTGAAAAAACTATCCTTAAAAACTTGATAAAATTCAAATATATTAACTGTGACTCCAGTTTCTTTGAAAATTCTATACATTTCACATAAAATTGGTTCAATTAAATAAAACATTTTTGTATCTATACTATTTTCTTTATTCCAATGTTGTGAATTGAATAAAATTTTAAAGGAATTATCAATTATACGTAATGAGTTTTCCCTAACACATGGTTCAAAGGATTCATGAATTTTATTAATTATATCATCTTTAATAACACAAATTTCAGTAAATGATTGATAATCTAAATCTAAATCACAAATTTGGTCTCTAAGGGATTCTTTAATGACTTTGACTAATCTATAAACTGAACCATTATCTAATATTTTCGGAAATCCGTCCTTCTGTGTTATGAAATTATATTGTTCATCATTACTTAAATGTTCATAAAACAATTTGGATTTACTACTTGATGCATCTTTTAATTCGTACCATAAAGGCTCTAAAAATTTAAGTAAAATATTAGGATTGATTTTCGAATTCAAAACACGAAACTTTTTACTCTTAATACCCGATTCTTCATTCCAATTATCTTCATGATCTCTTAATTCATAATATTTATCAAACAATTTTTCAAATAATTCTAAATTATTGTCCCAAATTTTATCTACCAATAAAGAGGCCTGAAAAAAATTAAGAAAATCAATCAAATTTCTAAATTCAAATCTCCAATTAATCAACTTGTTTAAATTTTTTCTTAATAATTCACCAATAATTGACACATCATTATTTGCAATTCCAATTAAATACTTTGATGAAATTTCATTACTATTCTCAATAACAGATGGTAAGGTTTTAAAAATTTCAAAATAAATACTTTTCAAATCGATCTTTTTAAAATCATTTGTCCAAAATAATGATAATGGTTGACTGAAATAATGTCTCATATAAATTAGTTTCATATAGTTGTTAAACTGTTGAATACTTAAAAAGTCTTTCATCTTTAAAAAGTTCAAAACTAATTTTGGATCAAAAATTAATGAGTTATAGGTTTCATTAATATTCAATAATAAATCTTCCATAATTTGATTAATTGCATCATTTGAATTATCAATTGCAAAACTTTTAGTATACAAGTGATTAATTGTAATTTTTGAAATCTTTTCTTGAAATATAATAAATGGTGTAGAAATTCCAATTATACATGAAACTGATGCAATTTTGTTATACTTATTCAATAGTTTTAACAATTGTTCAATTAATTGTGAATTCATTGCATCTGCATTTTGAATTAGTACTATTAATTTCAATCCCTTTTTAGCAAATATTTTTAATAAATCTTCAGTATCTTCAAATTTACTTTTTTTCTCAAGTGTATGTGGAATTAAATCGAAATCTCCAAAATTATTTATTTCATCATCATCATCTTCTTCTTCTTCTTCTTCCTCATAGTAATCTAACTTTCTCTTTTTTTTATTAGCTTTTTGATTATTCTCTAATGCATACAATTTATAAGATATGCAATCTTCAATACGTTTAGTAATTTTCTGAATATTAAAAAAAACATTTGGGTTTATTTTAACCAAACAATTCAGTTTATCCTCATTCAAGTAATTGCAAACATTCGTTAATAATCGGTTATGATTTGAAATATTAGATCCTAAATTTAACATTGCGGTAATTAATCTCCTATCTGAATTTTTTATACTTAAAAATTCCTTTAATGTACGAAACTTAAACCTATCAGTTTTTAATAATACTGAATTAATAGATTTTAATTGTCTGTTCCAGTTCTTTTTATATAACTGATATCTAATTTGAACATTTGTTAATGGTTCCTTACCATTTAATAATCGAATGAATGGAATTCGATTCACATTTCTAAACTCTAACTCATTTAATTGTCTAGCCTCTTTGAATCCTGCAGGTGGTATGGGAGTATTTCTTTTAAATGATGGTTTCAATTCATAAATTATTTTTTGAGAGTCTATAAAGTCGGAAACACTCATAGCAGTTATTTTTCTTTAAAACTTTTTATGGAATAAATAATGCAATATATAATTGTTAAAGTATATTTTCTAACGTGAGGTTGAATTTAATATCATTTTTTGATGGAATTTTTGTGTCCTAATTTTTCCAAATCAAGGAATTTTATGTTTTTCTGTTTTTAAGTTTTTTTAGGATTCATTGATTCTTCTACTACTCTCTGTTATACATTACCCAAAATAAATCATATACTTCATGTCCTTTCCAATAATAGAGGTAAAAAATTTGCCATTCAATCATAATCCACAAGATCTATATAAATTGTTCGGAGAATTTGGAAATATTCAAGAAATTAGAACAGGTTCTACTTCAGATTTAAATACAAGAGGTAAAGCATTCATAGTTTTTAAAAATCTAAAAAATGCTCAGTTGGCTGTTGATAAATTGTATGGGTTTAATTATCATGGTAGATATTTAATTGTTAAATTGTTTAATCCTGATCAACATGTTGTGCATCACTTAGCCACTGGGATAGAAACTTGATTGTGTTACAAATACATCAAATTGTCGAGTCATTAGCATTAACGTTTATACACCAGTTGTAAAAAAAATAGTATAAAATAATAAATTGAAATACAATAATAAAGTTTGTAATATTGAGAAAAATGGTAGAAATAAAATAAAATAAAAATCAAGCACAAAAGTAAGGAAAATGGAAGGTTAAATCAATAAAAGGTTCAAAATTCATAACTCATAAAAAAAGAAACAATAAAATAAATATCATAGTCAATGTCATTAATTAATATTCAGAAAATCTTAGTTTACGTCCAATTTCTTTACTTGTAAATAATTTCTTTTCAGATAAATCACCATCTTTTGATTTGATAGAATCAGAATTTGGATCAATTTCATAACTTGGATATCCCCCCAATAATTTTTCAATTTCTTTATTTTCAGTTAATTCACTTGCTTCATTTGCTTTACTTGCTTCTCTAAAAGTTTTTTCCATCAAAGTTAATGTTGTTTCTAAACTTGATGTAAATCTTGACGTTTGTCTATGTTTAGAACTTGCACAAATACTAATTCTATTATCTTTGATAATATAACCTAAACCAAAACCATTTTCACTAACTGGGCCGAAACCAAAAATTTTTAGTGATGGATTACCACAATTTGAAGTTGAAATGACTGTTGTATTCAATTTATCCCATCCGTCATCTGCAAAAATTGATGGAATTTTCCGTAGTTGTTCGATTGAATCAACTGTTTCTGGTAAATTATTAAAATTAATGGTTGAATTATCAGATGAAAGATCATCCTCATTATCTACTTCATCATCGGATGAAGAACTTGAATTTGATTCACTAAAATATCTTTTCCAAATACAAAACAATGCATACAAATGTCTGTCTTGACCTAAACCATTTGAACATTCTCTTGTACGTTCACTATGTTTTTTACATGCGTTTTTTAATAAATCAATCTTTGTCTTTGGTTCAATATCTTTTTGTAAAAATTTTGTAACAAATTCATTTGATTCTTCGGAAACTGTTCTAATTGCTTCGGTTCTACCATGTAAAAACTTCTTTGTCATTGCAGGTTCATAAGTACATTCAACTTTACCATATAATGAATAATAAGTTAATTGGAAAGCCATCTGAACAAAGGCATCTGGTGACATACCCATTTTCTTAATTCTTTCCATACCAAATCTATTGAAAGATAAAGTTGAAAATTCGTTTTGATTAATTAAATCACTTAATCTAGTTTCTGCAAATCTTAATGCTAAACTTAAATCAGTTGTTAAATTCCATTCTAATTTTCTTGGTGGTTCAATATATTTAGAATCTTTACTGATAATCTGATTATCAGAATCATTAAAGATTGATGGGGAATCTTTATTGATTGTTTTTGCAAATCTTAAAATTGAATCAGTATAAATATCACTTGCAAATCTTAAAACGGTATGTCCATCAACTCCAGTATGTTCAAAATTAATACCAGATTTACCATCCTTGGTAATAATTAATTGTAATTTATCATACCAACGATTTGTGCAAGTACCAACTTGGATACCATCTTTTAAAATTGATTTACCACAAAGAAAATTTTGTGACATTTTATTTAAATCTTCACCAATTTCTAAATCATCTAAAACTAAACAAAATAAAGCAGAATCAATAGTTTTCAAAATTTCTTTATTGATTTTATCATGATTTAATTTAATCCTGAGACTTGACCAAACTTTTCTATTTTCAGTAGTTAAGATACCAAAACTTGATTTTGCAATATCTTTTGGATCCATTGATTTTGAATCTTCAATGATTGATTTCAAATTTAGTTTGATTTGTTCATGAGTTAATAACAGATTGTTGTTATCATCCAAAACATTGAACCAATAAAATTGAGAATTAACTAACACAATAATGTGTTTGGAATACTTATCAGTTTGTAAAACACAACCATTATTTGTTGGGATTCTAGCAGACCCAAATAATCTTAAATATTGATCCATATCTAGAGGTGCCTTACCCTTAATATAATCAACAGGTAATTTCTTATTTCTTAAAGCATTGATAAATCTTAAGGTGGAACAGGTTAATTCGGTACCACGATTAATCCAATTACAATCACCTGGAATTGGATCATCTTCAATCATAATGAAAGGATTCAAATTTAAAACAACTGGAGAATCATAGTTAAGATATGAATCAAACCAAAATTGTTCAATATATGAATCTCTAGTTTTAGCGTATTGTAATAATTGTTCTTGTAAAATTGGACCAGAAGTTTTAAGAAATTCAGAACAAGCATTGATCGTCTTTGCATGTTCAGTTTTAGTTTGTAAAGGTTTTAAAACTTCAAGGTATCTATTGATGGAGTCCTGTAATGGAGGAATTGGGAGTTTGCTAAGTTCTTTTTGATGTTGAAAGGTAGTCATGTTGATTGGTAATAGAGAGTTTTTTTGTTTCCAAAGCTGGTTTTTCCAAGAAGCAGATAATCCCTCTACTTATACCACTCAGCAGCCCCACCATAGGAGCAGCAGAAATGGTCAACTCCGGCGCATCGGAGACAATCATCATTTTTATTTTTTTGGGGACTCCGCATTGGTAGTTGGTGCGCTTAGCCGCTTTAGGTGATTACCGACTGATGTGCGCCGATCGACGCATGAAGGAAAAATATCTCGCTTTATCTAAAAGTGATCACAACATGTTTTTTGGATTTTGTTCTACAGGAATAGCAATAATGTTTGCAAATTAAATTTTTTAGTAGAATAATGGTAATATCTCGAACAGATTTAAAGGAGAAGGAGAAGAACAGTGAGAGAGATCGGCTGATCAATCCATTTCGCAAATTGTTGAAGTCTTCTAAATCTTCCAAATTCTCCTATTCAAAGAAACATAAAGATATCAAAAAAATATTATTTTCACTTCAGGAAGCTGAACTTTCGGTTTATAAACTATCTTCCAAAATCATCGATGACACTAGTATACATTCAATTATTAAAAACAATAAATCTAGCTTGATATCTCAAGGTAAATTTGAAATTTATCAAATTAATTCAATATTTAATTATTTAATTTGTGGTTCTTTGATCCATCCAATTTTACCAAATTCAAACATAATCAAAATAAATTCAAATACTTTTATAATACCCATTAAGAATCCTGTACGATATTGGAAATTAACTTTAAATACAATACTTGAAGAGCAAATTGAAAATTTTGAATTAATAATAAATACGATTTCAAATTTTAAAATTGACTTGTTAGAAAATTTTATTTTGGATTCTCCATTTGTTACATTAATTGATTCATCCAACATTACTTCCGACTATTCCTCGACTACTTTGAAATCTATTATTTATGTACAGTCGAATGATAAAATTACAAGTCATACTGACAAACAAATTGCAGTAGTTGGAAACGATCCAGCATCAGTATTATATCAACCAACACCAATACGACCTAATTCAGCATCTACAACTTCCGCTAGTTCTTCACTTTCAATATTACAACAGTATGATTATGATGCTTCAAGTATAAACACATCACATATTGACTTGAGTATTAATGATAACGATAATGATAATTACTCAACTTTAAGGAAAGCAAGCGATCTGCATGCTGTTTCTGAATCAACTGAAATTCAAAATAAATCTTCAATAGATTTGGATGATATAAATCACAATGATAATGAAATTACTGAATTTGATAGTGATGATGATGATCATAGTTTGATGATTGATATGAGTATTGATAGTGATTTGGATTTGGATTTAGATCTTAGTCTTCATTTGGATTTGAATTTGAATTTGGGTTTGGATACAAATTTGAATTTAAATAAAGGAAGAACCTCAAACTGGAATAATCATGAAAATATAAGTAATTATTTAGATATAGATATCGATTCAAATTCAAAAAACAATTCACAGGCTTTTAATAACAACGATGTTGATGATAAAATTAATGATGGAATTAATGATCTAAATGATATAGAATTAGACGATGATGATTATTTCAAATTTTCAAACCCAAATTCAAATTGGAATATCAAGAATGCTAATGATGCAATTACCAAAAGGTATTCCTTATCATTTAAAACATATGACCAAAAAAAACCAATATCTTATAATGTTTTTCATAAATATAAGGATAATTTTAAAAATGTAATTACTAAAGATGAAAGTACTGGTTTACTTGATAAATTATTAGATAATTTATAATTGGTGTGTATTGGTTCATTAATAAAGGATCTTAAATTCCCTCCTATACCCGATCTACTATTTTTTATGAAATATCCGAAGCTTAGATAATTGCGCAGTTTTAAGACGCCACCCAAAAAAAAACACATTTTTTTCTAAATTCCTTCTTCATTTTCATACTAAAAGGTATAAAAATAGATCAAATAAAGACATTCATTGTATTTTCATCTATTATCTCATCTGATTAAGATTTTTTGTGAAAATTCTTCATAAAAAATAGAAAGAATTTGATAAATTTATCGATTGAATTCCATTCTTCTCTGATATGAGTTTTTCCTATTGATTTACGCAGGGTCATCAAGTTTTAAATACATTTTGTTTAAAAAGATTGTATATTTTTAATTAGTTAGCTGAGAAAAAAGATTCCATACGATTTTATAATCTTCCTCCTTTAACAATTAGATAAATGAACACATTAAATTGAATGGCGCAAAGACACCTGTTGTAATATTTGAATGTTAACATATAAAATGAACTTGTTCACTGGCATCCATTTCAAGTAATGTTATGTTCAACTTAAAACTTTTTAATTGAGCGATTAAATTCTAAGCTAAAATATATGAAAAATAAAAAGGATAATCAAATATGAAGCTTTTGGTTCAGCTGTTTGCCTTTTTACTTCAGAACCGGATAAATTCCTTTTTAGAAAATCTCTATAACTTTAAATAAAAAAACTTAAGTTCAATGCCATTAAAGTACATGGAAAGCCTGATCAGAAACTTGTTCAAATATCGCAACTTGTCCCAAACAACAAATAAATTATTTGTCTGATGCTCTACAAAAGTAGTCGAAATATATTGTCCAAAACATCCAAAATTACGTCAGGCTTAAGATTCAAAATCTACAGACCTCTTAAATTGAACTGACCAACAATACTATCAGCTCTACATTGAAGTGGGACCTACTAAATCCTCATAAATGCTGATTATCAAATAGAAGATTTTTAATATTCAAAATTCGAAGTGAGCCATCATCTATGGAATCAAATTTAAAGCGAACAGAAACAATTGAAATACAACTAATTACGCCCAGCTAACTCTCTTTTTTATAAATAATGAAAACTTCTCTAAATATAAATAATAATTAATTTTTCCTACAAAAACAACATAACAATGATTATATATGGCCACATTGCAAAAAAAGTCAATTCCTATTTACTTTGCTCTAGGCGAGATTCGAACTCGCGATCTTCAGATTATGAGACTGACGCCTTAACCAGCTGGGCCACCAAAGCTAATAGAAATTAATACTCCCTCCTTCCGGGATCGAACCAGAGACCTAAAGATGTCTTGTAGCCATTACAGTCTTTCGCTCTTCCAACTGAGCTAAAGAGGGATATATTATCGAAAAAGTATAGAATCAATTTCACTGTGGAAATTATGTCACGTGCAGATCATGTGACTAGTACGTAGATAATTGGAGAATTATTGGAGCAAACTGACAAGTTGAGAAGAGAAGTTGATGTTGAAATAAGAACCTATTGTTTAATCTACAATGCCGTACCATGTGAGGTATTTTATTTATATTGTTATTACACTCGTTATTCTTGTATATAAAGAGGTATTTCTCCCTCTTTATATTCATTACTACTTATATATTATTTTATAGTGTTTACTTTAAAACCACCTTCTTATTAAGTAATCATGGATCCTGTATTCAGAGTAAATAAACTACAACAGTTCTTATTTCAACATGTCCGTTGTCGATGGTAATATTAGTGCGATTACATATCTTATAACATATTTGATATTACGTTTCCTTCTAGATCCCGTATATCACACATCCTCTCTTATTGATAATTAATAGATCCTATTTATTGTATCTTAGTTATTTCTTACAAAGATTCAATAAGAAGTTTTAATAAGTATGAACATAAAACTTCTTTACATAATGTTAGCTCTCTACATAGCGTAATGGTGATCGCGTCTGACTACGGATCAGAAGATTCTAGGTTCGAGTCCTAGTGTGGAGGTTAAACAAATTTTTTTTTCCCCAAACATTGCATTCTTTTATAATGAAATTTATTGTGAAATTAAACTTTGATATAATTACACTGTTAAAATCTTCTTTTTTTTAAATGAATTCAAGAATGGTTATGTTTTGGGGAAGGTAAATTTAGCTGTGATAAAACTAGCTAAAGTAATAATTTATCTAAGTGTTCAGTCAGTTTATCGCCAATATTTGGATAAGTATTTTCTATATTTGTATACACAGGTTATAAAAACAATTTAAACTTAAATAAAAACAAATTAGGTGGAATTCAAGAAACTTAAAAAATCAGGATTTACTACTACTCATAGTTGGTTTTTTTCAGATAATTTCCAGCTATTAATATGATTTATAATTGCTTTAGAAACAACCGAGTAAGCATTGTCAAGATCATTCTTAGTATGCAGTGCAGTTACATGTAAAATTAATTCAGGCACAACCGGAAGTAGTTCATGGTGTAAAATTCTTTTGGTTCTTGTTGGTAAAATTTTTGACTGAATACATTCATTAATTATTTCTTGTAATTTGAAAGATTCTAAATTATAAAATTCATCAAAATATAATTCTTCATGTCCATTCTTTAAAGCTTTAGCAATAACAGAACCTGGTCCACCATATGCATCAGGTAAACCAAGGATTCTGCGAACTTCAGGATTAATCCTTAAATGTAGAGATGGCGAATAACCAGCTGATTTTACCACAATATAATCTTTTAATTCTTCTGAATTTGCAAAAAGTGAATTCAAGTAACTTGCATTCTCATGCAATGGTTTAATAAATGGATTAACTCGACCTTCCTTTTCGTTTTCTGTTAAGTGTTGAAGAACAGTTGATGCAGCCTTTGCAGCATATGGAGGTAACGCAGCTGAAAAAACATATGCATTTGATGTTAGAATTTGATGATAAATCATATCTTTATCACCAACACAAAAACCACCACTTGTTCCAAATGCACGAGCCATACTACCGATAGTGATTTCAATTTGACTTCTTGGAATATTATAAACTTCAGCTAGACCACGACCATTATTACCTAGAGTACCAATTGAGGATGATTCGTCTAAAATTAATCTAAACTTATATCTATTTTTAATGTCAATTAGTCTCTTTAAATCGGGTGAATCACCAAAATTTTCCGATAAACCTTCAGTAACAATGAATCGTCTATTAAGCGGACCATCTTTTAAATCTTCTTCCAAAATTTCCAGTATTTCTTCTAAATGATCCAAATCATTATGATTATACCATTCAATATTACATCTTGAAATAAGTGCGGCCTTTTGCAATGCAACATTTGCACCACCATCAACAATAACAATGTCACCTCTTTTTAAGAAACATGGTAAAACCGAAATTGGGGTTGAAAGATCTTGACCATAAATAATACTATCTTCTGAACCTAAGAAATCTGCTAAATCTTCACGGAATCTAACATGAACATTTTGAATACCATAAAAGTTAGGAGGACCACACGCACCAACACCAACATCTCTAATACATTCAATAGAATTTGCTTTGACTTTTGAATCCATACTCATACCAAGAAAATCAAGAGATGCAAAATTAATGACATTCGTATTAACAGTATTATTATTATGGACTGTGACTATTTTAGTGACTGGACCATCAATCAAAGGATTAGTTTCTACTTGCCATTTTTCATCAGGTCTCACATCAACAACAATTGGTTCAGGTTCCCAATCATCAATTAATTCATCAGTTTCTCTTTTGGACAATAACATTTTATCTCTTTCATCTTGTGAATATCTTGAAGCAAGAAAATATTTAATAGCAAATATTGCCAAAAGGGCTTCTAAAACAGTTCTCCATGGATCATTTTTATGTGAAGCCTTGATGTAGTTGATAATCAACGCACCACCTGGTAACTTCATTAAGAACTCGATAACATCAGATGATATTTCATTAGCTTTATAAGCAAGTCCAACCAAAAAGTTGGTTGGCTCTGTATTTTGAGTGATTACATTGGACATATTAGGTACGTTTGAATATATGGAGAAGCGATGGCTCAATTCTTGCAAAGCTGAAGACAATAAAAACAACAACAAATAAAAAACGATTGAAACTTTTGACAAAACAACAGTTCGCATTCTGACAAATTTACTGTATGTAATTTTACTGACTCAAAGGGGTTGGCTTTGCGCTAATCTGTTTCGAAACATTGACCTCTGAACGTCACTGAAACTTACCATAAAAGTTATGATGCAACAATAAATCCTCTCTATATAATTACATAAATGAAAGACTTTTTTACTTATTCCAAATCAGCCAAGTGTTCTAGCAGATCCCTTTCAAATTCATCGTCAGATAGACTGCTTTCATGAGACTCAATCTTGACATGCTTAGAATATGGTAATTGTGCGTCATCTAAACCATGTTTTTGAGGTCTATTTGTAACATTCCCAGCTTTCCTATCTTTCTGAACTTCATCATTTTCATCCGCTTCCGTATATTCATCCTCATCCTCATCATCATCTTCGTAATCGGATCCCATAAATTCTTTCATTTCTTCATCGATTTCTCCCCAATCTAGGGCTTCAGGATTGGAAGAATTTATATCTCCATGAAATTCCATAAAATCATCAATTTGCGATTTACTCAACAGGTTATCAACTTTGATAATATAATTGTCTTCTGAGACCTTATCCCATAATGAGATACACCTAAATACCCAATCTGGATTCACAACTTTAACATTTATATCAACACTTTTAGCTAATCTTACTTTAAATGTTCCTGAATTTTTACAGATGACATGCGTGACATTAGTTGAATAGTTTTCTACTATTGTGGCTCCAAATGATTTAGCCCAAATGACTATATCCGCATTTTGAATTTTTGTTCCTAATGGTAATACCCCACTTAATAGAAAAACACAATTTTTGAAAACTAGAGATTTCATTTCGGTCATTATATCTTTAACATCAAGTTTTATTTTTTTATGCTCTTGATTTGCCTTTTCAACTTCAAAATAAAACTCGTTGTGTATCCTTACTAATGCCTGACCCAAATATTCAAGTTCTCTATCATCATCATATAATAAATTATGTGTCTCCTTATCATCTGTAATATTCTTAGGCTCATTTATTGCTGTACTTTTATTATCATTATTCGCCTTTGAAAAGTCCACCTCCTCTTCTTTCTCTATAATTTTATCCAAGTTTTCTTGTAATCTTGCTAAAGGACGATCGTGTTCTTGTTGTTCAAGTGTACTTGTTCTTTCACTCTCTTGAACTGCCAATAAATTAATATTATCGCCGTTATCATTTAGTTCAGACAATATTTCAACCGGAGAAGACGATGTCTCGCTTATAACTCTATTCATTGCACCGTTTTTTTCTGTGTTATTTGAGCCTTTCTCTCCACTATCATCAGCAGAATCATTATCATCTATTATTGCATTTTCTTCAATCTGTTCACCCTCTTTTAATATTTTTTCTTCTAAAATATTAACCGATTTTCTTCTTTTAGATGGTCCTAGTAGAGATTGTTGTCTTGGCAAAAAACTAGAATTAATATCACCAATTCCGAGGAAAAAATCGTATGGAACGACTTTGATTAAATTTGGTGACCAGTTCCAAACGTCGCCTCGATCATCAATAACAACGACCATGGAAGTATCAACAGGAAATAACCTTTTTAATGATTTTTGTGTTAATGAACCACTCTCATCTCTTGATAAAATCCTATCACCAAAATAAATGCCATCTGGATCAATAATCTTTGCGATAGATTCAGCATACTGCCTTGTTGCCATAGTATAAATATGCATTTCATACCTTTCACTCATTTTAGATAAGAATTCTTGTAATCCCGGCCTTAGTTTGACATAATACCATCTCTTAGTAGGAGGTAATGCGGGTCCTTTATATCCTATCGGTACAAATGGTAATTCTTCAAGAATAAATGATCTAACATCCTTAACGGCATCGTAATTTGGATTTGTTGGATCAGCCATCCATTCGGCAACAGTGGGATCAACTGTAACATGAATAACAGTTTGGTCTAAATCAACTACTAATGATAGCTTTTGTTCATTTAATAATCTTTCAGTTGATGAACGTTCAATTGTTTCAGCTTCTTTCGAAGAAACTTTTAGATTTGTTGTTCCATGTATCATCGAAATTGGGGCTCTTTTATTTTCTTCCTCTTCTTCAATTGATTGTCCACAAACTGCACATAAACCACCATATTGTATTGGATGTGAACATGGTTCAATTATTTCCGCAATTAAGGTCTTATCGTCATAAATTTCATCATTTACTTTAACATGAAGATTGGAAATTTTACCTTTAACAAGAGAATCATACGTTCCCACATTTTCAACCTTTTTCATTTTTCTTTCCGTTTCATCTGTTTGTTCTTCATCTACTTCACTAATGGGCACAGGCTCATAATCATAATACTTATAGGTTAGTAGTGGTGAATGTTTGTCAATATTATCTCCTTTTTTTACGTGAAGCTTTAATATAGTAATTGGAAACAAAACTTTCTTTGGTAAATATACCTTAAACTCCTCATTGCCGAACATTATTGCAATTTATGTGCTCAGCTGTTCCTGTCTGATAACGGGATTTGTGTTTGTAAACAAATTCCTGAAGAAGAAAATGTAATCTTTGAATCCAAAAAAATAAAAAAAATTCACGAGCGTGGGACAGTTTAGTTTTCGAGTTTAGAATTCATTCAAACTTATAGAGAAGGCTTGAAAAGCATACATGACTACAAACACATAGGCCTATTTTTATATTCTATAATTTACAAAGTTTGAAAATCTAGACTACTTTCATGATTGATGAAAAACTTATTTCAATATTTTTTAAATTCATCTGTACAACTTTTATCCTATAGTATTTTTTCGAGAGAAGATATGTGTGGCCATGTGGCGACAATTATCTCTGTGATCGATGCTGAACCTAATATAGCTTCAGCATTTTTTTTTCCACTTGGGATAGACTCAGTAAGTTTTTGATTCTAAGTGATCCTGATGACTATCAATTGGTTGAATTAGTTTCGTTCCTTCTTCAAATCTAACTTGAACTTCTCTTGCTGTAGTAACCTCTTCACTTTTTTCTGCTCGATCTTCAATGTCACTAAACTCAACATCAAATTCAACATCTTCATCAACATTCGAAAACATAAAACTTTCATTATTTGCTAAATCTTCGATACTTCCAAGTTGAATTTCATTGGCTTCTGCATATTTGCTTTTTTCATTACCAATTTTTTTACGAAGAGTCTCCTGTTCTATTAGCCATTCAGCATGTAATTGCTCCTGTTTTTGTAAGTTACAGATCAAATTATTTAAAGTATTTGATCTGTATTCATTTAATTCAATTCTTGAATTTTCAGAGAGCTTTTTAGCACTGGTGTAAAACCCAAAAATTTTCCCAAATTTACTCTCATCTGACTTAACCCTCAATCCAACTCTAGCCTCCTCTCTCTTCTGTTTTTTTTCAAGAGTAGCTATTCTTTTCTTCGCTAGTTCCACTAGATCAACCTGTTGATCATTATCAATTTTACTGTTTTGATCATCTTTTATTGGATTGTTATTTTCTTTATTTTCAACCTCTTGAATATTATTCTGATTTTCGATTTTATTTTCTTCGTTTTCAATACTTACATTGTGATTAAAAAAGGAAGTAAATTGGTTATCATTTCTTATAATAGTATGGTCTAGAGCCTTTTCACCAAGCCTACCTTCATCCACTATCTTTTGCCTCAAAATAACAGGGTTTGTGACTGTCTCATTATATTTCGGAGTTGATTTAAATGTATAATCCGGTGGTAATGGTGGCATCCAATCCGGGATATAAGTTTTTCTTTTCTTTCTATGAATAATTTGATCAATCCACCATTGTTCTTCAGCTTTTACTTCGTGGTTTGAAACATTGAAAACTCCAGCATCACTTCCATTATAAGCAGTGGATGCAACATTTGCTTTGTTTACTATACGTTTATACTTTTCTTCATTCTCATTCGAGTTTTTCCAGGAGTTGCAAAGGTCATACATATCATGAATACCTGATTTATCAAACAAACCTTCTCTTTCTAATAGCATTAAATCATTTCTATCCGGCTGTCTTCTCCTCTGCATTTCCATTAACCTTTGTAATCTTTGAGATAATGATTGTATAAAAATTTCAGACCATTCTGACATCATTGATAATGTACTCTTATTAAGGTGCAAATGATCTTTTGTGTTTCCAAATTTGTTCGATATGCTTTCTTGCATAATTTCAAATACCGACAATTGTAATATATCTACCATTGGAGCATTTGCAGTTGTTTTCTTTTCGGTTAGTTCAGTAGGTGAAATTGTATCGTATTCTTTCACTTTTCCGTCGCAATACCTTAATCTAGTTTCATATTCTTTTGATGCATCCATGTGTTCATTAATGTCTTTTATGGTCCTTTTTAATTTGGGCTGTGGCTGTATCGATGTCTGAAAATTATTTATATCAATATCACCTTGTATTTTCCTATATCTATCATTTGCCTTTGAAATTAAATTAGTTAACACACTTTCCAGTAGGGCATCTGGAATATGATTAGATTTTATTTGAACACGCTCTGTTCGAGGTTCATAACTTGATTGCCCTGTTTGCATTGTTCCTAATATTATTTTACCCCTCAAAGAAATGAATTCTACTAACCTAGAAAGGGATTCGAAAATGTAATCAAGACTCAAAAACATGATTAAAGATTGTTGTTATATAATTTGAAAATACCAAGAATTCTCAGCGCAGCTTCACTTTTTGTAATTCCAATATTCATTAAAATGCTGAATAATGAATGTACTACAATAACACTACAAACTAAACCATTTAAACATTTAATTATTTTATTTTTATTGGGTCATATATAAGAGATAAATACAGACTATATACACAGTAAAAAAGGTGATCAAATCTATTGTGGAGCACCTTGGATTGGGTTACCATTTTGATCAACCATACCATTTTGCATCATCATAATTTCTTCATTACCAGCAGTTTCAATTTGGATACCACAACCAAGTTTAGAAGTATTCTTAAATTGGTTGACAGAACCGTTGAAAATTAAACCAATAGTTGGTAAAATTCTATGTTCAAGCATAAATGAAACGTCACCATTAGATTCAAGTTGACCTCTGTAAATTGATTGTCTGAATTCATACTTTGCACCTACGACAGTATTTGCTTCAACGGTGGTTTGAATAGTTGGCATCATCATTGATTCTGACATAACAGGTTGTTGAGATGCTGAGATGGTAGTTTCTAAACCTGCTTCAAGATTCGGAGCGACCTTTCTCCAGAAAGATGCAACAAGTGCACCTTGAGCTTGTAATTGAGCAGAAGCAATCCAATCACCAGCGTTGTATCTACCAGCAAGAGAAATTGCAGCTTGAGCTGGACCATTTGGATCCATTGCATTATAGACAGTTTCCATACCAACAGATAACTTAGAAGTAATCGATTGCATTAAAGAACCAATTAATAAACCATTATATTTTGGACCGGTAAAATCTGGGTTAAGTGCTTTTAATTGGAGAGAAAAATCACTTGCTTGATATTCATGTTCTAATTGACACATTGAAGGTTGGCCATGTGCTAATTGCAAAGAAACCTTTGAAACAATATGTTTATCCCAAGAATAGTTTAATCTACCAGTTAATGAAAATTCATTATCAATAGTACCTTGAACTAAAGCTTGATCATTTGCAATAATTGAAGTAAAGGAATAAGCTGGTAATTTACTACCAATCGCAAAACTATGAGCAATTTGAAAAACTGGGTTCATTGCAAAGGTTTTATTAATATCAGCCTTTAAACCTGTGAATTGATAAAGACTTAAAAAAACATCTTTTGAGACTTCTTTGTTGATATTTTCCATAATACCTGGATTAACTAAATCTAATGAATTTCTGTGTTGGATGATAGTTTGAGAAACTGATGATAAAAATTGAGAAATAGGATTATTGGTAATAAAACCTGGTTCAGCTGGCGCTGGTGCAGCTGGATAAACACCTGAAAGAGGAGAGATGTTTTTAAGATCGCCGATGTTGGAAGCAGGAGAAGCCATGGCTATTTAGGTACAGTTGGTATTCAACAGAAACGAAAAGAATCAATCAACTTGATTGATGCACTTGGTGAATATGGTTCGCCTTTTTGGCAAGAACAATTTTCTCATGTCGTCGACTGGAAAACTGAAATTTGTTAAATTGCAAAACTGAAGCGAAAAGAAAAAAATGATCTTTGCAGTCTATCGGCGCAAAGTGGTGCACGGATTGGCAGTTGAGGTAAAGCATGAATTAAAGAATTGGCGATTAAACATAGGGTTCTACATATTTCTAGTGGCAATTAAATCTGCTATCGAAATAAAACATTGTTCTTTGTTTGCTATACGGCTACCAGTTTGTTCCTTTTCATCTGCGCTGCAATTGAATTCTTTTTCCAACCTGGAAAGTGCTTCGAATACCACAGTTCGATCTTCATGTAATTTGTTGATTCTCACACGGAGACGTCCACATGCAGTAACCACGTCTTTAATTGAAGCCTCACCGTTCTTTACCTGTTCAATAATATCTAACAACATGGGAGCAAGCTCAAGTCTCGTATTTTCCATGCTGTCTAACGTTTCTTCAATATTACGTATTTTATCCCCTCTTATTTTTTCCTTATCTTCAACTAATTCTTTGATCGGAGAGGCTGTTAAATTTGAAGGCATACTTGTGCCATTCATTTCGTTAAAATTTTCTTTACTGTGGTCGATGTCAACATCCATCATATTTTCAGTTCCAGATTGCATTACTTGATCTAATTCTAGCACGGGCGCAGCAATATTCAGTTGATGTGTTTTGTTTGCAACTATATTTGTTGTATTTTGGACTGGAGTTGTTTCAGATATACTTACTGATGTCATAGATTGTCCTGATGGTTCATTAGGTAAAAGAGTATTTGGGACCTTTTCATTGTTCATTTTGACTGATTCTTTAATTTGTTATTGTATGTGTTATCTGTGATACGAATATATTCTTTTTTTTGTTCTAGTGTAAATAAAGAAGAATTTTGTTGAAATGCTTTTCGATGGTTTAAGTTAGGATTTCAATTGTGAACTTCCACCTTATTTACTGCGAGAGAATAGGCACATCGCGCATTGCATTTCATGCGAAGGCTTTGGTGGTCTTCTTTTACTTCGAGGCTCAAATATTTTGAAATATTTGAGTCTAATTATTCCCATAAATTTTTTGTTTTAACTAGAGTTCGTAAAGGAAGTGCCAAGTAAAATTTTGTACGATATGTAATATTTATAACCCTTTGTTGAAACAAAGAATTGCTACTCATAGTTAAACAGTTCATTCAACGTATTTTAGTAGTTTTAATCGTTGAACTAAATGATAAAAGTGAAAGCTATATAATTAAAGAAGTTTTGAACAACTGTTAATGTAACTCAAAAACATATTTGTATTTAATTTTACAAATAAATGTTAACTAAAAACCGTGAAACTAAACTCATAGTAAAACGTTAAAAAGATCACGTTTTTCTTGGTTATTTTAACTCCACTTAATATGCCTGTTAAAAATTGAAAACAAGGTGATAAAGAAAGTTAAGAACATGATATAAACTTTTTGGTTCTAAAGATGTCAGATGAATAGGTATTTGACTTGTTGGTATTAATGTCTAAAGAATACTCTAAACCGGTAAACTATTAACGATCTGGTCATTTTTCTCGTTGAATATTAGTCTAGATACAAACCAATTTTCGTATTAAGCAGTTAAAACTTGATTTCAAACAATAATGAATCGAAAAAGCAGTTAGTAGTTATATCTGGTTATAATAACTAAAACCCTTGAACATCTATCTACCATTTGGTAACTTTTTTTTTTCAAAAGTGTAATAATAGTGCATTTAAAGGAGTTACAAAAGTGCTAAATGAAAATCAGTCATAGATAATGTAAGTTTCTTGGTAATGTAATCGTTTACACAATCAAAAATATTATTATTCATAGAAACTTACTTATAAAATGCTTCTTCTTTTTTAACAATTCTAAATCAATTTTAAACCTTGTATTCTTTATCTTTCTAATTTCCAAGTCGCATAATAATAACATCTTTTTTAAGAAAATTAATTTTTTAATATTATATATCCCCAGACTATTTAGTTTGTAAGAATCGGATGAAACCTAATAAAGCTTTCAAAAAATAAAATAGATATTCTGAAATCGTAAATCTGATAATAAATTTTATATACCTTTCAGTTATCAATAAGATTTTTATTTTATATCATTAATTCCTTTTTTTTTGAAAATTTTAAAGGTATTATCTACTTATTTATTATTTATTAATGAAAAAAAATTTGTTGATTCAAATTTGAGAAAAAGTCTTTCAAAAAAACAATTTGACTATATTATTGTCGGACTGATACTTAATAAGAATCATTGAATAGCGCCATTTAACGCCCGACACCTTGAAAAGTTGTAAGTTTTTTCTGTGCCTTCGGAGAGTTGAAAAGAAACATGAGCCATAAACATTATTGAAAAAAAAGCCTTCTAATCTGAATTATCGAGAGCAGAGTTAAACTTGATATAAAAAAAGTTTGGCCAGACCAACTAACAGGATCCATCATCATTGGATAAGTATTTGGTTGAAGAATTATAAATAAACCTATATGTATCAAATAACTACTCAAAAAAAGGGGAGAAATATATCAGCATATGAAGATAAACTAACAGAGATAATGTCAATTCTAAATAGATGGTCAGTCCGGATCTATCGTGGATTTTTGATCTTGTTTTGCTCTGTTGCGATTTAAACATTCAAGTACAATACGGAAGCAATTCTATAAAAAACAATAATGTTAATCTTATTCCAAGGAAATAAAAAATCACTAATTTTGGTCATTTATTTTAGGGTTTTTAACATAAAGAAACAGATTAAACTTACTATTGTATTTATTGCCAAAAAAAATACCTACGTACATTTAAATCAATAATGCAAAATTTGTGGGATTAGTATACATTTTCTGTTTCACTTTTGTTTTTGTTTTTTTATTTCTACTTATTTACCTATAATTCACTAATAAAATTCTCATTTGATTATTAGTATAAATAGGACTAAACCTCATAATGTTTGACATTATATCATTCGTTTGAAATGAATTCTAACTTTTACTTTATTTTTTTAAACATTTATAACTTCAAAATACTTCATCAGATATGTATTACATTTTAGATTGCATCAATCCTTTAAATTGTAGTTTGCCTGTATATAACTACAAATAACCTGAACGAGTATGCTAACCACTGTAATACCTTAATGCCGTAATAACATAATACAATAATAACACTTAAATTAGTATTGTCTTTTTAGTTACAAGTGTTGTTTAGCCAAGTTATTTCAATAGTGTTTGAAGAATTCAAACCAGACTTGCGTCACATTGAAGGGGGGAAATGCTGACGTTAAAAACAGGTTAGGTTTCAATTTAGACTGAAGTGGAACAAATCCAAGAAATATTTTATCAAAGTATTGCATCCAACAGGTCATTAACATTGCTAAAATAACGACTTTTCCAGTTACGTTGGTTATATTTTGAAATAAATTTATTTAACAAATCAGTATCGTTAAAACTTGTAAATCTTGTGAGAAAAGTTTAATAATCGTCGAATTATCTTTACTGTTTTGCAAATGTGCTCATTCTTCATTTGATCTAACTGAATAAGCAATAGTTTTTTAATTGTACCTTGGAGTATAAATTTAATATAACTAGTTTTTTTAATGGGTGGGATTTCTCCGTGTCTAAAATTAAAATTAAATGACAAATTTAAATTTGACCTTATGGACCTACACTACAACGCAATGCATTTATCTGAGCTAGTAATAATAAATAGCAACATTGAGTGTAACAAGATTGAAAGAATTGTTAACGTCTATTTTCTAAAATTAATCAGTATACATCGAAAACTTTAGTTGATGAGATTTCATTTGTCCAAATTCCTTTATCATTACATATAGTCCATTTAAGGATTTTAATATAACATATCAAAATACCTCATATTAAGGTATGCATGTTTTTTAACAAGAAAAAAAATCAATTTAATCCTCCACACTAGGACTCGAACCTAGAATCTTCTGATCCGTAGTCAGACGCGATCACCATTACGCTATGTAGAGAACTTGAAAATGTAAGGAATTAAAATGCACCTGTCTGAATTAAATTACGTAATCGTAGTTTAGGGTAA